>RJWK010002098.1:0-40834 GCA_004363435.1 Platanista minor
ACAGGGAAATTGAGCCATTATTTTATAATACCTTTAAACAGAATATAATCTATTATATAAAAATATTGAATCACTATATTGTACACCTGAAACAATATATAATATTGTAAATAAACTATACTTTAGAAAAAGGAAACCAGCAAGATAAAAAGATTTGGGAAACTCACAAACATCTGAATATTAAACAACCTTCTTAGGGATGTTATTAATATTACTAATGAGTTGAATAAGAAATCAAAAAGAAAATCAGAAAATACCTTGAAATGAATGGAAATGAGGCAGAGCATATTAAAATTCAGTCAGATGTAATGCAAGAAGTTTTCACAGGAAAATTCGTAATTATAAATGGATTTATTAAGAAAAAAAATTATTTTTATTCTAGCATAATGCCCTCAAGGTCCATTTAGGTTGTTGCAAATGGTGGAATTGCCTTTTTTTTTTAACCACAGAATAATATTTCATCATATATCTCTCACATTTTCTTCATCCATTTATCCATCAATAGACACTTAAGTTGTTTCCATGTCTTGGGTATTATAAATCACACTGCAATGAACGTGAGGGTACAGATATCTTTAAGTTAGTGTTGATTTTCTGTCTTCTAATGTTTACAAGTTTGAGCATCATTTCATGTACCTGTTGGCCATTTGTATATCTTCTTTGGAAAAATATGTCTTCAGATCCTCTCCTCATTTTTTTTTTTTTTTTTTTTTTTTTGTGGTATGCGGGCCTCTCACTGTTGTGGCCTCTCCCGTTGCGGAGCACAAGCTCCGGATGCGCAGGTTCAGCGGCCATGGCTCACGGGCCCAGCCGCTCCGCAGCATGTGGGATCTTCCCGGACCGGGGCACAAACCCATGTCCCCTGCATCGGCAGGCGGACTCTCAACCACTGCGCCACCAGGGAAGCCCCCTCTACTCATTTTTTAATCAAATTCTATTTTTGCTATTGAGTTGAAAAAAATTTTAATCGATAACCTAACTTTCCCCTCAAAGACACTGGGAAAATGAGAAACTTAAACCTAAAGCAAACATAAGGAAGGAAATAATAAAGATGGGCAAAAGATTAAGGAGAGAATAGAACAATAGAGATCAGCTCAGTGCTTTGTGATCACCTGGATGGGTGGGATAGGGAGGGTGGGAGGGAGGGAGATGCAAGAGGGAGGAGATATGGGAACATATGTATATGTATAATTGATTCACTTTGTTATAAAGCAGAAACTAACACCATTGTAAAGCAATTATACTCCAATAAAGATGTAAATAAATAAATAAATAAATAAAGAGAAAAGTCAGAGACAAAAATCTTATTTTTTTTAAAAGATAGCAAAATTGACCAAGTGTTAGATTAATCAAGGGAAAAAGAGAAGACTCAGATGACTATAATCAGATAGGAAAGAGGGAACACTACTAACCATACAGAAATAAAAGATTAGGAGGAAATAATATAAACAGTCATATACCAAGAAATTATATAATTTAGATGGAATGGATCATGTATTTAATAAAGACACCAACTACCAAAACTTGCTCCAAAAGTCATAAACTAAATAGGCTTATAACAAGTGAAGAGACTGAATTATTATTACTACTATTACTACTTCTACTAATAATAAAACTACCCACAAGGAAAACCCAAATGCAGAAGACTTCACTGCTATAACCTACAAAACATTTAAAGAATAATTTATGCCAATTACTGACAAACTATTCCAAATAATAGAAGAGGAGGCAACAATCCACAACTCGATCTCTAGGTGTTACCCTGATACCAGAGCCAGAAAAAGGCATCACAAGAATGGAAAACTACAAACCATTATCTCTTATGCATATGGACACAAATCCTTAACAAAATACTGGCAAAGTGAATCCAGCAATCTATAAAAAATAATTATACAAGGAGTATTTATTCTAGGAATGAGAGGTTGGTTTAACATCTGAAAAATTAATGTAATATATCACATCAATAGAATAAAACAAATTATGTGATCCTCTCAATAGCTACAGGGGGAAAAACCTAAAAGAAAATGATTAATGAAAGACTCCTGATATGTTAGTATCCTATTGCTGCTATAATAAATTACAGCAAACTTAGTGACCTACAACAACACATTTATTGTCTTAGAGTTCTGGAGGACATGAACCCAAAATGACTAAAGGACCTAAAATTGAGGTGTCAATTGGATCCTTCAGGAAGCTCTAGAGGATAATTTGTTTTCCTTGTCTTTTTCAGATTCTGGCGACTACCCACTGTCTTTGTCTTGTGATCCCGCATCACTTTGACCTTTGCTTCTATCATCACATCATGTTCTTTCCCTCTGTTTCTATTACCACACTGCCATCTCTCTACGTCCTTCAGTCCAAGATTACTCTTTCTTCTGGTATTACATTCTCAAGAACACTGTCTGTGTATGTCATGGGACTCACTTCATTTGACAAGAGGCTCCTCCACAGATCTTTTGTGGATAATCCATCCTTATTCCCGGCTTCTGCTTAAATGATTGAGGGGATCCAACAGTGACACTCATAATCTCTTCAAAAAGCTCCCTGTGTGATTGGATACTCTATTTGATCCTTCCAATGCACTAATAAAACGTTGCCCAGCTACACATTTGACTTACTCTTAAGAGCACACTTTTCTGCCACTCCTCATTATATTATCTTTTGCAACCTGGATAGGCTGAGTTTCCCTAATTATCAAGTTCTAGTTCCTTTTTGCTTAACATTTCTTCCCTCCATTTTCCTGTTTCCTATTGCATTTTACTTTAAGCAGCAAGACTACCCCAGGCCACACTTTCAGTACTTTATTGGAAATCTCCTTAGCTAAATAACCAAGTTTATTGCTTACACATTTTGATTTCTACATAACTGCAAGACACCTTCTGAGCCCTTACCAGCAGGATCTTTTTCATTCAAATTTCTTTCACAGTTTGTTCAAGGAAATCTGGCTTTTTCTATTATGCTCCTCAAAAAATCCTTCTGCCTCTGGCAACTGCTCAATTCCAAAACCACTTCAACATTTTCAGGTGTTTGTTATAGCAGCACTCATTTCCAGGTACAAAAATCCGATTAGTCACAGTTCAACCAGAGAAACAGAACCAGTGATGTATACATTAAAAGATTTATTGTAAATAAATGGCATACAAAATTGCATGGCTGCCAAGGCAAGTCTGAAATTTATAGAGCAGGCTGTCATAAAGGGCAGGATGAAACTCTCAGGCATGATCTAGGCATGATCTTAGTCTGCTTGGGCTGCTATAACAAAATACCACAGGGTGGGTAGCTTATAAACAACAGAAATTTATTTCTCACAGTTCTGAAGGTGGAGATCAGGGTACCAGCATGCTCAGGTAAGGATCCTCTTCTGGGATGAAGATTTCTTATTTTTTGCTCACATGGTGGAAATGGGCCAGGACGGACGCTTTCTCGGGTTTCTTTTATATGGGCACTAATTCCATTCCTGAGGGCTCCGCCTTCCTGACGTAATCATCTCCCAAATGGGCCCATGTATTAATACCATCACCTGAGGGTTAGCATTCCTTCAGCATACAAATTTTAGGGGCATAAATTCAGACCATAGCATACAGTCCCCAGATATTCAATAAAACATTTTTTTTCTAGCTATTGCTGTAAAATTATTTTGTAGATGAAACTGAAGTCCATAATCAGCTGATTTAAATAAGGAAGATTAGATAATCTTGGTGGTCATTCCATCAGCTGAAAAGACTTAAAAAGCAGAGCTGAGCTCAATGCTTTGTGATGACCTAGAGGGGTGGGATAGGGAGCGTGGGAGGGAGACTTCAGAGGGAGACTGAAGAGGAAGGGAGACTGAAGAGGGAGGGGATATGGAGATATATGTATACATATAGCTGATTCACTTTGCTGTACAGCAGAAACTAACGCAACATTGTAAAGCAATTATACTCGAATAAAGATGAAAGAAGAAAATAAATAAAAGCAGAGCTGAGGCTTCCCAAAAAAGAATAAACTATGTCTGTGGAATGCAGGTTTAGCCCACATCTGAAAGAGCTAGCCTGCCCTTCCTGGCAGTCTGCCCCTATGGATCTCAGGTTTACCTAGCCAGCACCTACAATTTCATAAGTAAATTCTTTGCAGTAACTTTTAAAATATGTATCTGCGACTGGCTGTTTCTCTGATTGAACCCTCAAAAATACACCTGAATTTAGATTATACAATTTGTTTTCATAAACTAGCATAAAATCAGTTTAAATAGATGACATATGCTTCCAATAACCAGCATCTTACCTGAACTTGATTTCGAAGTTCAGTTTCAAAAGTTTAGTTTTGAAGATATAAAATACCTACTTATAACAATTGCCAATTCAGAATGAATACTACTCTTCAGAATTAATATTAATGAAGTGGTATAACCAGATTCTGAATGGTTTTTTTAATCATGAAAAGTAATCATTAAACCCCCTATAAATGTCTTTGAATGTTAGCAGAGCATCTATATTTGTGTCTTACATGGATTTATTTTATTTAAAATGGTATAATTAGTCACAAAAAATATCAATGCAATTTTTCAAAATAAGTGATCTAGAGGCCTTTTAAAATGATCTTATAAAGATCACCTTGGATTGATTATTTTCAAGTGAAGAACCATTAGATCCAATTTGATTTCAGGATTTTAATGAAGACAACTAAATGACCTTTTCCAACTATTAACATTTTTCACTGCCTGCAGCAGTAAAAGCTTCTTGATGCACTATGACTAAAACAAAGCAGTAAAAAACAGTTTTATTTTTTTCCTATAGAAGAAATTTTATATTTTTTGGTAATGAACCAAATTAAGAGAACATTAGTCCTCCAAATGTAAGCACTTAAACTATGATTCTATCCTTTAGGCTCTATTTTGTTATAAGCAGCTAAAAAACAAATTTCAAATTTTTAGAAAAAAAATTGAAAAACAGTAGTAATAATGTTTAGCCAGTTTAGTCAAAAAACATAAGCTGTTATGGATGGAGGTTATTTGTTGGAGAATTCTGATGATGCCAAGATAGTTTTATGGATCAAAGGCATACAAAATGTTACTCTATATAACCAATGTATAATTTTAGATAGAAAAATATCCATGAGTTTTCTGGGTACTAGATTTCCTTTTCCAGGAAACAAACAAACAAACAACTATAATGCTAGGCAACATATTTGAGGCACCTGTTTGTAGGCAATGAACAGCACAGGACTATGATTCTTGCAAAGTGAAAAACACAAGAGGAAAGCCTCATGTAAATCATATTAACCTCCTGCATGGGATGCTTTTCTGAGATGAGTTAAAGAGTACCTTGACTGAGCTAAGGAGGCAGACGTTACAGTTCCTGCCTACTAAAATAATAGGATTCCAGGGAAAAATAAAGCCGTGCATGATGGTGTATAGAACTTGCATGGGAATTTACCACAATTACCTCACTGAATGGTGTGTTTCTCAAGTGCTGGCAAAGACTCCAGGAGACCTACAGATATCATTTATTTCTGGACAGAGAACTTACCGATAATATCAGAGGTTATGCATCCCTTAGGAATACATATTGGAGTTCTGGTCCAGTAGAAGTACAGTCCTCACTGAACACCCAGTACATTCAGATTAAACCCCCAAATACAGGCATGCCTTATAGTATGGAGCACACCCTAGAGTAAAGTCCATTCCCTAGGACTGAGCCTCCAATCATTGTACACTTGCTCCAACAAAGAATTAAATCTATCTAAGAGGAGCAAAAAGATTTCCTAGTAATTTCATGGCCAGCGAAAACATCTCCACACTCCTCAGAGCAAGAAGACTTAATCCAGACACCTTACAGTACATCACTGTATAAAAGCAGTTTATAGAAAAGACCAAGAGTTTTCCCAGATGTTTAAATTAGGAGACACTGAATTTGAATCACCTACTATAATGTCTCCAAGAATGTAGGGGAAAAGTTGATCATAGTGAGTGAGCAATGAGGAATTCAAATGGAGAAATGTAAATTAAAATGAAAGAAAACAGGGCTTCCCTGGTGGCACAGTGGTTGAGAGTCCACCTGCCAATGCAGGGGACATGGGTTCGTGACCCGGTCCAGGAAGGTCCCACATGCCGTGGAGTGACTGGGCCCGTGAGCCATGGCCACTGAGCTTGCACGCCCAGAGCCTGTGCTCCGCAAAGGGATAGGCCACAACAGCGAGAGGCCCGCATACCGGAAAAAAAAAAAAAAAGAAAGAAAGAAAGAAAACAAAAATCTAGACCTGAGTTGAAAATTCCATTTACTGGGTTTCATAGCAAAAAAGACAGCAAAATAGATTTTTAGTGAACTTGAAGATGTACCAATATAAAATCTTCAGTCTGAAGAACAGAGAGTAAGGATATTGAAAAATACAGAGTCCCAGTGACTTGTGGTATAGTATCAAGACAAATATATGTGTAATTTGATTACACGGTGGAAATGATAGAGAATAGGGAAAAGTTATTGAGAATATATTTCTGCAATGCATTTAAAAGTTTGTTTTAGTTTATCTAACTTTTAGGTGTTTTACACGAGAAAAACTATTCAAAATGTCTAGTCTTCCATACTGCCACAAGTAGAAGTTCAATACATTAATTTTGAAATGATGTTAGTTTGTTTCAATACTTTCTATACTTGCTCAATTCTACCCTTCAGAAAATTATGGACAGTATAGCAACACAGAAGAATTGGTGCACTTTCCTTACACACCAACAGGGGATAAAGTGGGTGCTTGATGAATCAAATCTCTTTGGGCAGAAAGTGAGTGATATTCTCATATCAGTACTTTCTGCCAATGGTATCATAAGGCCATGAACTATGTAGTGTTCCACACTGTGCACGTCTCATGTACAATAAAGATACTTATGACTCTTGGTTAGGGGAAATCTATTTGAATTACTTTTCCAGTAAGAGGCAAATGTAAATTTGGTGATATGCCAAACAAATTGTTATAAAGACTGCAAATACTGTTTCAGATCACCTTTCTGTATTCATCCATGTAATGGATGCAGGAATGCAGTGTGACTCCTGATGTTTCCCCCTATTTTTTGAACGCTATGGTATTATTAAAAATATATTATGAATGACTCAATTCACCTCTACCTATCAAAGTATAACTTGCAAATAGTTAATAAAATCATTAGGCTTTAAGTATATTTTGGCTCTAGTAATTTTTGCTTCTTTTTTTAAACATCTTTATTGGAGTATAACTGCTTTACAATAGTGTGTTAGTTTCTGCTGTATAACAAAGTGAATTGGCTATATATATATATATATATCCCCATATCTCCTCCCTCTTGTGTCTCCCTCTGACCCTCCATATCCCACCCCTCTAAGTGGACACAAAGCACCAAGCTGATCACCCTGTGCTATGAGGTTGCTTCCCACTAGATATCTATTTTACCTTTGGTAGTGTATATATATGTACATGTCACTTTCTCACTTCATTCCAGCTTAACCTTCCCCCCTCCTCATGTGCTCAAGTCCATTCTCTACGTCTCTGTCTTTATTCCTGTCCTGCCCCTAGGTTCTTCAGAACTTTTTTTTTAAGATTCCATATATATGTTAGCATATGGTATTTGTTTTTCTCTTTCTGATTTACTTCACTCTGTACGACAGACTCTAGGTCCATCCACCTCACTACAAATAATTCAATTTCATTTATTTTTATGGCTGAGTAATATCTCACTGTATATATGTGCCACATCTTCTTTATCCATTCATCTGTCGATGGACAATGAGCTTGCTTCTATGTCCTGGCTATTGTAAATAGTGCTGCAGTGAACATTGTGGTACATGACTCTTTTGAATTATGGTTTTCTCAGGGTATATGCCCAGTAGTTGGATTGCTGAGTCATATGGTAGTTCTATTTTTAGTTTTTCAAGGAACCTCCATACTGTTCTCCATAGCGGCTGTATCAATTTACATTCCCACCAACAGTGCAAGAGGGTTCCCTTTTCTCCACGTCCTCTCCAGCATTTATGGTTTGTAGATTTTTTTGATGCTGGCCATTCTGACAGGTGTGAGGAGATACATCATTGTAGTTCTGATTTGCATTTCTCTAATGATTAGTGATGTTGAGCATCCTTTCATGTGTTTGTTGGCCATCTGTATATGTTCTTATAAATTTTGGAGATTAATCCTTTGTCAGTTGCTTTATTTGCAAAAATTTTCTCCAATTCTGAAGGCTGTGTTTTTGTCTTGTTAATGGTTTCCTTTCTGTGCAAAAGCTTGTAAGTGTCATTAGGGCCCATTTGTTTTTGTTTTTATTTCCATTTCTCTAGGAGGTGGGTCAAAAAGGATCTTGCTGTGATTTATGTCACAGAGTGTTCTGCCTATGTTTTCCCCTAAGAGTTTTATAGTATCTGGCCTTACATTTAGGTGTTTAAACCATTGGGAATTTCTTTTTGTGTGTGGTGGTAGGGAGTGTTCTAATTTCAATCATTTGAAATTAGATTGATTTCTAATTTCAAATTAGAAATTAGATTGATTTCTAATTTCAAATTAGAAAACGGGAAGCTGTCTCGTTTTCCCAGCACCATTATAGAAGATGCTGTCTTTTCTCCATTGTATACTCTTGCCTCCTTTATCAAAGATAAAGTGACTATATATGTGTAGGTTTATCTCTGGGCTTTCTATCCTGTTCCATTGATCTATATTTCTGTATTTGTACTAGTAACATACTGTCTTTATTACTGTACCTTTGTAGTATACTCTGAAGTCCAGGAGCCTGATTCCTCCAGCGCCATTTATCTTTCTCAAGATTGCTTTGGATATTTGGGGTCTTTGTGTTTCCATACAAATTGGGAAATTTTTTGTCTAGTTCTTTGAAAAATGCCATTGGTAGTTTGATACGGATTGCACTGAATCTGTAGATTGCTTTGGGTCGTATAGTCATTTTCACAATATTGATTCTTCCAATTGAAGAACATGGTATATCTCTTGATCTGTTTGTATCATGTTTAATTTCTTTCAGCAGTGTCATAGTTTTCTGCATACAGGTCTTTTGTCTACTTACGTAGGTTTATTCCTAGGTATTGCATTATTTTTGTTGCAGTGCTAAATGGGACTGTTTCCTTAATTTCTCCTTGAGATTTTTCATCATTAGTGTATAGGAATTCAAGAGATTTTTGTGTTTTAATTTTGTTACCTGCTACTTTACCAAATTCATTGATTAGCTCTAGTAGTTTTCTGATAGCAACTTTTGGATTCTCTACGTATAGTATCATGTCATCTGCAAACAGTGACAGGTTTATTTCTTCTTTTCCGATTTGGATTCCTTTTCTTTCTTTTTCTTCTCTGATTGCTGTGGCTAAAACATCCAAACTATGTTGAATAACAGTGGTGAGAGTGGACAACCTTGTCTCGTTCCTGATCTTAGAGGAAATGGTTTCAGTTTTTCACCACTGAGAACGATGTTGGCCTGTCTTATATGGCCTTTAATATGTTGAGGTAAATTCCCTGTATGCCTACTTTCTGGAGGGTTTTTATGATAAAAGGGTGTTGAATTTTCTCAAAAGGTTTTTCTGCATCTATGGAGATGATCATATGGTTTTTCTCCTTCAATTTGTTAGTATGATTTATTATATTGATTGCTTTGCATATACTGAAGAATCCATGTATTCCTGGGATAAACTCCACTTGATCATGGTGTATGATCCTTTTAATGTGCTGTTGGATTCTAGTATTTTGTTGAGGATTTTTGCATCTATATTCATCAGTGATATTGGCCTGTAGTTTTCTTTCTTTGTGACATCTTTGTCTGGTTTTATCAGGGTGATGGTGGCCTCATAGAATGAGTTTGGGAGTGTTCCTCCCTCTGCTATATTTTGGAAGAGTTTGAGAAGGTTAGGTGTTAGCTCTTCTCTAAATGTTTGACAGAATTCGCCTGTGAAGCCATCTGGTCCTGGGCTTTTGTTTGTTGGAAGATTTTTAATCACAGTCTCCATTTCAGTGCTTCTGATTGGTTTGTTTATATTTTCTATTTCTTCCTGATTCAGTTTCTGAAGGTTGTGCTTTTCTAAGAATTTGTCCGTTTCTTCCAAGTTGTCCTTTTTATTGGCATAGAGTTGCTTGTAGTAATCTCTCATAATCTTTTGTATTTCTGCAGTGTCAGTTGTTACTTCTCCTTTTCCATTTCTAATTTTATTGATTTGAGTCTTCTCCCTTTTTTTCTTGATGAGTCTGGCTAATGGTTTATCAATTTTGTTTATCTTCTCAAAGAACCAGCTTTTACTTTTATTGATCTTTGCTACTGTTTCCTTCATTTCTTTTTCATTTATTTCTGATCTGAACTTTATGATTTATTTCCTTCTGCTAACTGTAGTTTTTTGTTGTTTTTGTTGTTTTCCCTCTCTAATTGCTTTAGGTACAAAGTTAGGTTGTTTTTCTCAGAATTTGTTTCTTAATGTAAGATTGTAGTGCTATAAACTTCCCTTTTACAACTGCTTTTGCTGCAACCCATAGGTTTTGGGTTTCAGTCTCTTCTTTGTCATTTGTTTGTAGGTAATTTTTGAATTCTTCTTTGATTTTTTCAGTGATCTCTTGATTATTTAGTAGTGTATTGTTTAGCCTCCATGCACGTGTATTTTTTACAGATTTTTTCCTGTAATTGTTATCTAGTCTCAGGTGTTCTTGTCAGAGAATATACTTGATACAGTGTCATTTTCTTAAATTAACCAAGGCTTGATTTGTGACCCAAGATATGACCTATCCTGGAGAATGTTCCATCAACACTAGAGAAAATGTATTCTGTTGTTTTTGGGTGGAATGTCCCATAAACATCAATTAAGTCCATCATTTTCCATGTGTAATTTAAAGCTTGTGTTTCCTTATTTATTTTCATTTTTGATGATCTGTCTATTGTTGAAAGTGGGGTGTTAAATTCCCCTATTATGATTGTGTTACTGTTGATGTCCCCTTTTATGGCTGTTAGCATTTGCCTTTTGTACTGAGGTGCTCCTATGTTTTGTGCATAAATATTTACAATTGTTATATCTTCTTCTTGGATTGATCCCTTGATCATTATGTAGTGTCCTTCTTTGTCTCTTGTAATAATCTTTACTTTAAAGTCTTATTTTGTCTGATATGAGAATTGCGACTCCAGTTGTTGATTTCCATGTGCATGGAATATCTTTTTCCATCCCCTCACTTTCAGTTTGTATGTGTCGCTAGGTCTGAAGTGGGTCGCTTGTAGACAGCATACATACAGGTGTTATTTTTGTATCCATTCAGGCAGTCTATGTCTTTTGATTGGAGCATTTAATCCATTTACATTTAAGGTAATTATGGATATGTATGTTCCTAGTACCATTTTCTTAATTGTTTTGGGTTTGTTATTGTAGGTCTTTTCGTTCTCTTGTGTTTCCTGCCTAGAAAAGTTCCTTTAACATTTGTTGTAAAGCTGGTTTGGTGGTGCTAAATTCTCTTATCTTTTGCTTGACTGTAAAGTTTTTAATTCGTCTATCAAATATGAATGAGATCCTTGCTGGGTAGGTAATCTTGGTTGTTTTTCCCTTCTGGCTTGCAGAGTTTCTGCTGAAAGATCAGCTGTTAACCATATGGGGATCCCCTTGTATGTCATTTGTTGTTTTTCCCTTGTTGCTTTTAATATTTTTTCTTTGTATTTAATTTTGGATAGTTTGATTAATATGTGTCTTGACATGTTTCTCCTTGGATTTATCCTCTTTGGGACTCTCTGTGTTGCCTGGACTTAACTATTTCCTCTCCCAAATTCGAGAATTTTTCAACTACAATCTCTTCAAATATTTTCTCAGTCACTTTATTTTTCTCTTCTTCTTCTGGGACCCCTATAATTTGAATGTTGGTTCGTTTAATGTTGTCCCAGAGGTCTCTGAGACTTTCCTCAATTCTTTTCCTTCTTTGTTCTTTCTTCTGCTCTGCGGTAGTTATTTCCACTATTTTATCTTCTGGGTCACTTATCTATTCTTCTGCTATTGATTCCTTCTAGAGAATTTTTTCATTTCATTTATTGTGTTGTTCATGATTTTTTGCTTTCTCTTTAGTTCTTCTGAGTCCTTGTTAAACGTTTCTTATATTTTCTCTATTTCCAAGATTTTGGATCATCTTTACTATCATTATTCTGAATTCTTTTTCAGGTAGACTGCCTATTTCCTCTTCATTTGTTTGGTCTGGTGAGTTTTTACCTTGCTCCTTCATCTGCTGTGTGTTCCTCTGTCTTCACATATTGCTTAACTTACTGTGTTTGGGGTCTCCTTTTCACAGCCTGCAGGATTGTAGTTCTCATTGTTTTTGGTGTCTGTTCCTAGTGACTAAAGTTGGTTCAGTGGGTTGTGTAGGCTTTCTGGTGGAGGTGACTAGTGCCTGTGTTCTCGTGTATGATGCTGGATCTTGTTTTTCTGTTGGGCAGGACTGCATCTGGTGGTGTGTTTTAGGTTGTCTGTTACCTTATTATGATTTTAGGCAGTCTCTCTGCTAATGGGTGGGGTTGTTTTCCTGTCTTCTAGTTGTTTGGCATAGCTTGTCCAGAATTTTAGCTTGCTGGTCGATGAGTGGAGGTAGGTCTTAGCATTGAGATGGAGATCTCCGGGAGAGCTTTTGCCATTTGATATTACGTGAAGTCGGGAAGTCTCTGGTGGACCAGTGTCCTGAACTCAGTTCTCCCACCTCAGAGGCACAGGTCTGACAGGAGCACCAAGGTCTGACAGGAGCACCAAGACCATGTCAGTCACACAGTTCAGAAGAAAAGAGAGGGAGGAAGGAAGGAAGGAAGGAAGGAAGGAAAGAAGGAAAGGAAAGGAAAGGAAAGGAAAGGAAAGGAAAGGAAAGGAAGGAAGAAAGGAAGGAAGGAAGGAAGGAAGGAATAAAAGGAAGAAAGAAAGAAAGGAAAGAAGGAAGGAAGGAAGGAAGGAAAGGAAAGGAAAGGAAAGGGAAGGGAAGGGAAGGGAAGGGAAGGAAGGAAGGAAGGAAGGAAGGAAGGAAGGAAGGAAGGAAGGAAAGAAATAAAGAAAATAAAGTTATTAAAATAAAAAAATTAAAGTAATAAAAGAAGGAAAGAAAAAAGAAAGAAAGAAGAGAGCAAACAAAGGAAAAAAACAAATCCGCCAATGATAACAAACACTAAAAAGTATACTAAAAAAAACCCCAAAACAAACGGACTGAGAGAAGCCTAGGACAAATGGTAAAAGCAAAGCCATACAGACAAAATCACACAAAGATGCATACACATACACACTCACAAAAAGAGAAAAAGGAAAAAAAAAAAAAATATATATATATATATATATATATATCTCGCAAGTCTACAGTTGCTCCCCAACTCCACCACCTCAATTTTGTGATGATTCATTCCAGAGGTGCAGGGTACATCAAGTTGATTTTAGAGATTTAATCCACTGCTCCTGAGGCTGCTGGGAGAGATTTCACTTTCTCTTCTGTGTTGGCACAGCTCCTGGGGTTCAGCTTTGGATTTGGCCCCACCTCTGCATGTAGGTTGCCTGAGGGTGTCTGTTCCTGCCCAGAAAGGACAGGGTTAAAGGAGCAGCTGCTCCAGGGACTCTGGCTCACTAAGGCCAGGGGGAAGAAGGGGTATGGAATGTGGGGCGAGCCTGCAGCATCAGTGGCCGGTGTGAGGTTGCAACAGCTTGAGGTGTGCCATGTGTTCTCCTGGGGAAGTTGTCCCTGGATCATGGGACCCTGGCAGTGGCGGGCTGCACAGGCTCCCAGGAGGGGAGGTGTGGATAGTGACCTGTGCTTGCACACAGGCTTCCTGGTGGCTGCAACAGCAGCCTTAGCGATTCATGTCTGTCTCTGGGGTCCACGCTGATAGCCGCGGTTTGCGCCTATCTCTGGAGCTCCTTTAAGCAGCGCTCTGAATCCCCTCTCCTCGCACACCAGGAAACAAAGAGGGAAGAAAAAGTCTCTTACCTCTTCGGCAGCTCCAGACCTTTTCCCAGACTCCCTCCCGGCTAGCTGTGGCGCACTAGCCCCCTTCAGGCTGCGTTCATGCAACCAACCCCACTCCTCTCCCTGGGATCTAAGCTCCGAAGCCCGAGCCGCAGCTCCCAGCCCCTACCTGCCGCAGCGGGTGAGCAGACAAGCCTCTCGGGCTGGTGAGTACTGGTCGGCTCCAATCCTCTGTGTGGGAATCTCTCCATTTTGCCCTCCGCACCCCTGTTGCTGCACTCTCCTCCATGGCTCCAAAGCTCCCCCACTCCACCAGCTGCAGTCTCTGCCTGGGAAGGGGCTTCCTAGTGTGTGGAAACCTTTCCTCCTTCACAGCTCCCTCCCAGAAGTGCAGGTCACTGTCCCTATTCTTTTGTGTCCTTTTGGTCTTTTTTCTTTTGCCCTACCCAGGTACGTGGGGAGTTTCTTGCCTTTGGGGAAGTCTGAGGTCTTCTGCCAGCATTCAGTAGGTGTTCTGTAGGAGTTGTTCCACATGTAGATGTATTTGTGATGTATTTGTGGGGAGGAAGGTGATCTCCATGTCTTACTCCTCTGCAATCTTGAAGGTCTCGCCCCAGTTATTTTTTCTATCTGCCCACATTACTGAGTGCCTAAGACAGTGAGTCTCAGACTGTGGTCCTATCATGTTTTCTTGGCAGCATCCTAGGAGAACTTGATGCCCAAAGTATGAATATGTTCACTGTTCCATTCTCCTTGAGAAGATAAAACAACTGAAATATTTAATCCAAATGATAACTAATATGGTATGGTACAAAATGCAAAATTCATCTGCATTTTCGACAATAAAATATAATGTTCAAAGGCATTCTTTACTTGCAGCAGAAGCTTTAGACTACACTTTTAAATGGTCAGAGTAGGCAATTATTTTGCTTATAGAGATAGTTTAATAGCAACATTTTAAAAGTCCTGGGTTAAGGGGACTATATTTCATTGTTATTAAATCTTTATTTTTAATTATTGAGGTTGCTTATAAAAATACTGCACAATATGACTATAAACACAGAATTAGAAATGTTTAAAAGATAACTTCAATAAAGCCAACAAAAGTATCAGTGTAAGAACAATGTCTTTCCTTCTAGACCTGACCATCTGAAATAGAGAAGGATTTTTTTGTTGCTGTTGTTGTGGTACTTGGGCCTCTCACTGTTGTGGCCTCTCCCGTTGCGGAGCACAGGCTCTGGACGCGCAGGCTCAGCAGCCATGGCTCACGGGCCCAGCCGCTCCGCAGCATGTGGGATCTTCCCGGACTGGGGCATGAACCCGTGTCCCCTGCATCAGCAGGCGGGCTCTCAACCACTGCGCCACCAGGGAAGCCCTAGAGAAGGTTTTTTTAAGGGTATGTATGCAGTCTGTGTCTTAGACATGCCCTCCAAAACCCTCACCCAGAAGCAAGTTGGATATTTTTTTGCAAAACACAATTTTTCTGTTTATTCATCTCCTTTTAGGAAACTTGAAGGTGATAACTTTCACATGAAAGTGAAAATATTTACATTAAGTGAAAATAAGAGTCCTTAAGTTAGTTATATATACTTGTTATCCCCTTACAAGAACACTCAGCTGACTGATAAAAGAAAGAAGAGTTGGTATATATCACATTTCCTTAAGGATTGTTGGCTGATGCTCCTTAATTTCACCCTGAGAATAGGTTTTTAGCTGACAGCCAATTATGTGTTTTCACTGAGTTATGAAGACTCAGGAAGAGGCTCATAGATACTGCCCTAAATTTATTGGTAGCAAGAAAAAGCAGTAAACAGAATTTACCATAAAAGGTCAGAAACAACATCCATTATTTTATGTATTGCCAAAAAGTTAAAATAGATTTGTATTTTAATAATAATATTACATAAAAGCCATTCCATATTTTAAAAGTTAAGTCAAAGTAAATGCAACACTCTGTGTTAGAATAAAAATCCACATGCATTTTAAAAGGCCCTTCAGTTTTTCAAGTCATAATTTGATAAGTTTTTCTGACTTCTTGAATTTCATTCATAACCAGTTTTCAAGGTAATCAGTTATAGCAGTAGTTTTTGACATTCACTTTTGCTAATATATGATGAATTATTATCAATGGAGTTAAAACGGAGCCTTGTTCAACTATATACTTTCTGTGTATACAGAAAAACCCATTCCCCTCTTGAATATACTTATCTGTCATGAATACCAGTGAGAAATGTATATACATTATGAGGAGTAGGTATAGAAGAAATGTTAGGTTTAGTTTGAGATACTCTATATTTAAATTTAAATATTAAATTGATCCATACTCTTTTTAGTTATGACTTGCTCAAATATAACAAAACCCCATAACGTTTAGCTTATTCTGTTCCATAATAATTTCTTCCTCTAAACCAGTTTCAAAACACTTCTTGGTTTCCTTTTGGGCCCAAGAAAATAAAGGTGACTCTATAAAGGATATCTCAGCCACTGCTAATCTCCTTCTTTGATTTCATGACTTTACTCATGGGTATCAATTCCTTACTTCTCAGTAAATTTTCTACTTCAGCCTAGGATTGTCACAAATAGCAGTAATCACAAAGGATTCATGTACTTATCAGTATCAGAAAAAGGATTAATATAAGCAAAACCAGTCTGTGACCAATCCAATTTCAACTCTATTGAACAATGTAAAGACATAGTTTATTTTTTGTGCATATGTCCATGACTGTGGGGAGAAAGGCAGAAGAAATAGGAATTTCTAGTTCTTTTTTTCATTCATGAAATTGAAGTGAGATTAACTATCACATCTACATTAACATTTTCTCCTCAACTGAAGCTACAGTCAGTGTCAGTATAGGGCACAATGTACGTGCACAATTTCTTCCAGCATGTGTAATAAATTCCATCTTTTCTAAACCAAAATCTAAGTCACCTGTTGTACAGCTACAAAAGTTATATTCAGCAAACTCCAACGTATATTTGTCCTGTTATCCTTGAGTAATAAAAGTGAGTCAGAGTCCTGACTGACATTTATGCATGAAACTGGAATGCTTTTTAAAATTATTTGTAGCATATTTATTGTACTTTTCTAGTTATTTTTGGTTAAATGAATGTCACAATATGCTTACATATAAAATCAGATCATTCTTTCTGAAGAAAACTGTGCTATACAAATGTGGCTTTTGATTACTGTAAATAAGAGGCACAGATCAAAATTGTTCTGAATAGTTTCAAGCAAGTGACCAAAAATTACTTGGCAACACATACATAATGCAAACACAATCAGAAATTACCTGTGCTTGTGCAAGAAAATACCATTTCTCCATTTTCAATATTTTCTTCATTTGGTGAACAAGCACTGAGTGCCTGTCAGAGTAAAGGTCCATGAGTTTTTCAAGAGTTGTGACATCATGTTAGTCATTTCTGTATCTTGGGTATACCTCAGTGCTGTGCATATGCATATTTCATCAATTTTAAAATTCACATTTTAAATAATTTAACATCTCTAAAATTGGGATGTGCCTTAAACAATCAATGGCATGTCATAATTTAATTCATTTTTTTAACTTCTTAATGGAACATACATATTGGTGTCCCTTACAATCAAAGATGCTTTTGATTCAATAGAATATATGGTACCATGTATTGACTAAAAGATTTTTGGACCTGAAAAGCAACATATATGGTGGAAAAATAAGACGTTCTAGGATCAGACTTAGATATGTATTGCAATATGTGGACGGTTGCAGTGGAGTTGGTAGGAAGCTGGATTTGAAGCCAAGAGTGGGTGATTTTAAAAATGGGATAAGCTAGAAAATGATATTGGTATAGTCAAAGACAAAATAAAAATTTTGCCTTTGGATAAAAGGAGAGGCAAAACTTCTTTACATATAGAATAGAAATTGGAGAAGTAAATAGAAAAAATGGTGGGGGGGAGGGCAGGGATGACTGGGAAATAGAAATCATAACTATTGGTTATTTTAGTGAAGTGAGAAACAAGGTCATAGCCTGAGGACCAGGGTAGCTCTAATATAAAGCTGGGAAAGTCTGATTAATAATTTGATTCTCCTGGTATACCAAAAATCTTAAAACAATGTTTTCTGAGTCTCTGGTCAGAATTACTTAGAGGAGAGGTGCAGTCCTTTTGGGGAAAGAGTTGAGAGGGAGGTCTCCAGGGACTCTCCATTCATGGTCTGTACAATTCTCTCTGGTACATTTCATACTCCATTCAATAAGACAAAAGCCCTGAGATTAATACCAAAAAATGAAAAAAAAAAAAACAAAACTGAAAATGGTCATGGTATTTTTAGATGAATGGACATATATAAAATTAATCCTAATTAAATTATGCCTCTACCCAAACAAAAACCTTAATACCAGCTGCCACTAGCAAGAGACAGTGAGAAGGAAAACTCTAGCTTTTATATTAAAATGACTTAAGAAAAATTCTAAAGGAAGAAAGGACCTAATATAACTTAAATAACCTTAAACCACTCCAAGGGGGATTCTAGGTGTGGACCTACATTGGATAAGACAAAAAAAAAATTCAACAGGTGGAGTTTAAAGTTCTTTCTCTACATGTAAATCCAACCCATTATGTGTGAGAATTCATGTATATTTCAAGCTAGTGTTTCTCCTGGTCAGGTAATAAATTATGTAGTTTTGTGTTCACATAGCAACATTTGTTCTATTACTTTGTTTAACATCACTTCTTAAAAACAAACCCAGCATCATAAACTGGAAAAAGTCTGACACTGGCATTCTTGATCTTGGATGAAGGATTCTTGGAAAGAGACCGCTTGTTGTTTTTAATCACTTTCTCTGTTTGTCATAGTCCAGGAAGGCCAGGTCCACTTATGGTAGGGAGAACTGGAAAGTAACACCCTAAATTAAGCAACTGAACTGTCCATGAAAAGAGTTCCAATTATATTTTGGGGTCTCAGGACCATAATAATGAGATAATGAGAGAAATCCATCCGAATATAGATACGATGTTCTCTGAGACTTACGGTGATTCTTCCTTGTTGTTTTTTTGTTTTGTTTTGTTTTGTTTTTTATCTAAAAATATTTTAGGATTCCACGAAGGGTCAAGTGATGCTTTTGTACCCTTTATCCACTGGTACCTTTGGGAAATGCATATTTTGTGTGTCCCTTCTTTAGCAGAAGTGAAGTGAAGTAGAATGTTTGACCCACGGTTGGGAATCGGAAAGGCAGTTGTTAGAATGAGTGAGGCCATCTCAGGAGCTAGCAAATATACCAGTGATGCATCTTGTTGATATTACCTGGTTCAGGCTGTGTGGATTGAGAAATAAAATCAGAAAGGCTGATTTATAGGGAAAAATAAAGCAATAAAATGATAAAACTCTGGGAGTAGGTTTAGTGAGATAAGGTAATGAGTGAAAAGATTAAGTAATAATTTGTGCCCTGAAATTTAACTTGTAACAGATTAAGCAAGAAGCATAGTGGTCTCCTTTAGAGAACACAAAGCAGGCAGGAAGAGAAGAGTCTGGGATCTAGCAGCTGTATGCCCATCAGGGTGGGTATGTACAGGCTGAGTATAGCCCACTGGCCATCAGTAAGTTGTGGAAAAATGAAGTCAGAGAAAAAAATACATAAGAGAAAAGAATTTCAGTAGGGTGACCTGAACAGTCACTAAGGTTCATGCTCAAAATCAAGCAAAAGGGCTTCCCTGGTGGCGCAGTGGTTGAGAGTCCGCCTGCTGATGCAGGGGACACGGGTTCGTGCCCCGGTCCGGGAAGATCCCACATGCCGCGGAGCGGCTGGGCCCGTGAGCCATGGCCGCTGAGCCTGCGCGTCCGGAGCCTGTGCACCGCAATGGGAGAGGCCACGGCAGTGAGAGGCCCACGTACTGCAAAGAAAACAAAGAAAAAAAACAAAAAAACAAACAAACAATCAAGCAAAGCTGAAAAAGCAGCCTTTTTCCAGAAGCTTAAAGCGTAGAATTGCATATTATATCCATCTATTTCCATGTATGGCCCTGATGGAATTTCTATAGGAACCACAAGCTTGCCATTTAAATTCTGATCCACAGTTGAGAAGAAGATGGCATAAAAGTAAGACGCAGAGATCACCTTCCTCCCCACAGATACATCAGAAATATTTCTACATGTGGAACTGCTCCTACAGAACACCTACTGAATGCTGGCAGAAGACCTCAGACCTCCCAAAAGGCAAGAAACTCCCCATGCACCTGGGTAGGGCAAAAGAAAAAAGAAAAAACAGAGACAAAAGAATAGGGACCGGACCTGCAACAGTGAGAGGGAGCTGTGAAGGAGGAAAGGTTTCCACACACTAGAAGACCCTTCGCAGGCAGAGACTATGGGTGGCAGAGGGGGGAAGCTTCGGAGACGGAGGAGAGCACAGCAACAGGGGCAAAGCAGAGAGATTCCCGCACAGAGGATCAGTGCCGACATGCACTCACCAGCCCGAGAGGCTTGTCTGCTCACCTGCCAGGGTGGGTGGGGGCTGGGAGTTGAGGCTCAGGCTTGGTCCGATCCCAGGGAGAGGACTGGGGTTGGCAGCGTGAAAGCAGCTTGAAGGGGTTAGTGCACCACGGCTAGCCGGTAGGGAGTACAGGAAACGTCTGGAGCTACAGAAGAGGCAAGAGACATTTTCTTCCTCTTTGTCTTTGTTTCCTGGTGCGCTAGGAGA
Source organism: Platanista minor (assembly GCA_004363435.1). Lineage (NCBI taxonomy): Eukaryota > Metazoa > Chordata > Mammalia > Artiodactyla > Platanistidae > Platanista > Platanista minor. The sequence continues at coordinate 20,551 of RJWK010002098.1, forward strand.
GGGGATTAAGAGCTCTGCTTAAAGGACCTCCAGAGATGGGTGTGAGCCGCAGCTATCAGTGTGGACCCCAGAACGGGCATGAGACGCTAAGGCTGCTGCTGCCACCACCACCAAGAAGCCTGTGGGCGAGGACAGGTCACTCTCCACAACTCCCCTCCCAAGAGCCTGTGCAGCCCGCCAATGCAAGGGTCCCGTGATCCAGGGACAACTTCCCCGGGAGAACGCATGGAGCGCCTCAGGCTGGTGCAACGTCACGCCAGCCTCTGCCACCGCAGGCTCGCCCCATGCTCTGTACCCCTCCCTCCCCCTGCCTGAGTGAGCCAGAGCCCCCGAATCAGCGGTTCCTTTAACTCTGTCCTGTCTGAGGGAAGAACAGATGCCCTCAGGCGACCTACACACAGAGGTGGGGAAAAATCCAAAGCTGAAACCTGGGAGCTGTGAGAACAAAGAACAGAAAGGGAAATCTTCCCCAGCAGCCTCAGGAGCAGCGGATTAAATCCCCACAATCAACTTGATGTACCCTGCATCTGCGGAATACATGAATAGACGGCAAATCATCCCAAATTGAGGAGGTGGACTTTGAGAGCAAAGGTGGACTTTGAGACTTTTTCCCTCTTTTTGTGATTGTGTATGTGTGTGCTTCTGTGTGAGATTTTGTCTGTATAGCTTTGCTTTTACCATTTGTACTAGGGTTCTCACTGGCGGGATTTTTTTTTTTTTTTAACTTAAAAATTTTGTTTTTCTTAAAAAATTTTTTTTTACTTTTCATTTTAATAAGTTTATTTTATTTTATCCTCTCCCTTCCTCCCTTTCTTTCTTTCTTTCATCTATCCTTATACTTTTTTCTCCCTTTTATTCTGAGCCATGTGGAAGAAAGGCTCTTGGTGCTACAGCCAGGAGTCAGTGCTGTGCCACTGAGGTGGGAGAGCCAACTTCAGGACACTGGTCCACAAGAGACCTCCCAACCCCACATAATATCAAACGGCGAAAATCTCCCAGAGAATCTCCATCTCAACACCAGCACCCAGCTTCACTCAACGACCAGCAAGCTACAGTGCTGGACACGCTATGCCAAACAACTAGCAAGACAGGAACACCACTCCACCCATTAGCAGAGAGGCTGCCTAAAATCATAATAAGTCCACAGACACCCCAAAACACACCACCAGACGTGGACCTGCCCAACAGAAAGACAAGATCCAGCCTCATCCACCAGAACACAGGCACTAGTCCCCTCCACCAGGAAACCTACACAACCCACTGAACCAACCTTAGCCACCGGGGACAGACACCAAAAACAACAGAAACTACGAACCTGCAGCCTGTGAAAAGGAGACCCCAAACATACTAATATAAGCAAAATGAAAAGACAGAAAAACACACAGCAGATGAAGGAGTAAGGTAAAAACCCATCAGACCTAACAAATGAAGAGGAAATAGGCAGTCTACCTGAAAAATAATTCAGAATAATGATGGTAAATATGTTCCAAAATCTTGGAAATAGAATAGAGAAAATGCAAGAAACATTTAACAAGGACCTAGAAGAACGCAAAAGGAAACAAGCAATGATGAACAACAAAATAAATTAAATTTAAAATACTCTACAAGGGATCAATAGCAGAATAACTGAGGCAGAAGAACGGATAAGTGACCTGGAAGATAAAATAGTGGAAATAACTACTGCAGAGCAGAATAAAGAAAAAAATAATGAAAAGAACTGAGGACAGTCTCAGAGACCTCTGGGACAACATTAAAAACACCAACATTCGAATTATATGGGTTCCAGAAGAATAAGAGAAAAAGAAAGGGACTGAGAAAATATTTAAAGAGATTATAGTTGAAAACTTCCCTAATATAGGAAAGGAAATAGTTAATCAAGTCCAGGAAGCACAGAGAGTCCCATACAGGATAAATCCAAGGAGAAACACGCCAAGGCACATACTAATCAAACTATCAAAAATTAAATACAAAGAAAACATATTAAAAGCAGCAAGGGAAAAACAACAAATAACACACAAAGGAATCCCAATAAGGATAACAGCTGATCTTTCAGCAGAATCTCTGCAAGCCAGAAGGCAGAGGCAGGACATATTTAAAGGGATGAAGGAGAAAAACCTACAACCAAGATTACTCTACCCAGCAAGGATCTCATTAAGATTTGACAGAGAAATTAAAACCTTTACAGACAAGTTAAAGCTGAGAGAGTTCAGCACCACCAAACCAGCTTTGCAACAAATGCTAAACGAAATTCTCTAGGCAAGGAACACAAGAGAAGGAAAAGACCTACAATAACAAACCCCAAACAATTAAAATGTTAAGAGGAACATATATATCGATAATTACCTTAAATGTAAATGGATTAAGTGCTCCCACCAAAAGACACAGACAGGCCAAATGAATACAAAAACAAGACCCGTATATATGTTGTCTACTAGAGACTCACTTCTGACCTAGGGACACATACAGACTGAAAGTGAGGGGATGGAAAAAGATAATCCATTCAAATGGAAATCAGAAGAAAGCTGAAGTAGCAGTTCTCATATCAGACAAAATAGACTTTAAAATAAAGACTATTACAAGAGCCAAAGAAGGACACTACATAATGATCAAGGGGTCGATCCAAGAAGAAGATATAACAATTGTAAATATTGATGCACCCAACATAGGCGCACCTCAATACATAAGGCAAACACTAACAGCTATAAAAGGGGAAATCGACAGTAACTCAATCACAGTAGGGGACTTTAACACCCCACTTTCACCAATGGACAGATCATCCAAAATTAAAATAAATAAGGAAACACAAGCATTAAATGATACATTAAACAAGATGGACTTAACTGATATTTATAGGACACTCCATCCAAAAAAAACAGAACACACATTTTTCTCAAGTGCTCATGGAACATTCTCCAGGATAGATTATATCTTTGGTCACAAATCTAGCCTTGGTAAATTTAAGAAAAGTGAAATCATATCAAGTATCTTTTCCGACCACAATGCTATGAGACTAGATATCAATTACAGGAAAAGATCTGTAAAAAATACAAACACACGGAGGCTAAACAATACACTACTTAGTAATGAAAAGATCACTGAATTAATCAAAGACGAAATCAAAAAACACCTAGAAACAAATGACAATGCAGACATGATGACCCAAAACCTATGGGATGTAGCAAAAGCAGTTATAAGAGGGAAGTTTAAAGCAATACAATACTACCTTAAGAAACAGGAAACATCTCCAATAAACAACCTAACCTTGCACCTAAAGCAATTAGAGAAAGAAGAACAAAGAAACCCCCAAAGTTAGCAGAAATCATAAAGATCAGATCAGAAATAAATGAAAAAGAAATGAAGGAAATGATAGCAAAGATCAATAAAACTAAAAGCTGGTTGTTTGAGAAGATAAACAAAATTGATAAACCATTAGCCAGACTCATCAGGAAAAAAGGGAGAAGACTCAAATCAATAAAATTAGAAATGAAAAAGGAGAAGTAACAACTGACACTGCAGAGATACAAAAGATCATGAGAGATTACTACAAGCAACTCTAGGCCAATAAAAAGGACAAACTGGAAGAAATGGACAAATTCTTAGAAATGCACAACCTGCCAAGACTGAATCAGGAAGAAATAGAAAATATGAACAGACCAATCACAAGCACTGAAATTGAAACTGGGATTAAAAATCTTCGAACAAATAAAAGCCCAGGACCAGATGACTTCACAGGCGAATTCTATCAAGCATTTAGAGAAGATTTAACACCTATCCTCCTCAAATTCTTCCAAAATATAGCAGAGGGAGGAACACTCCCAAATTCATTCTATGAGGCCACCATCACCCTGATACCAAAACCAGACAAGGATGTCACAAAGAAAGAAAACTACAGGCCAATATCACTGATGAACATAGATGCAAAAATGCTCAACAAAATACTAGCAAATACAATCCAACAGCACATTAAAAGGATGATACACCATGATCAAGTGGGGGTGTATTACAGGAATGCAGGATTTTTCAATATACGCAAATCAATCAACGTGATACACCCTTTTAACAAATTGAAGGAGTAAAACCATATGATCATCTCAATAGATTCAGAGAAAGATTTTGACAAAATTCAACACCCATTTATGATAAAAACCCTGCAGAAAGTAGACACAGAGGGAACTTTCCTCAACATAATAAAGGCCATATATGACAAACCAACAACCAACATCGTCCTCAAGGGTGATAAACTGAAAACATTTCCACTAAGATCAGGAACAAGACAAGGTTGCCCACTCTCACTACTCTTATTCCACATAGTTTTGGAAGTTTTAGCCACATCAATCAGAGAAGAAAAGGAAATAAAAGGAATCCAAATCAGAAAAGAAGAAGTAAAGCTGTCACTGTTTGCAGATGACATGATACTATACATAGGGAATCCTAAAGATGCTGCCAGAAAGCTACTAGAGCTAGTCAATGAGTTTGCTAAAGTTGCAGGATACAAAATTAATGCACAGAAATCTCTGGCATTCCTATACACTAATGATGAAAAATCTGAAAGTGAAATCAAGAAAACACACCCATTTACCCCTGCAACAAAAAGAACAAAATATCTAGGAATAAACCTACCTAAGGAGACAAAAGACCTGTATGCAGAAAATTATAAGACACTGATGAAAGAAATGAAAGATGATACAAATAGATGGAGAGATATACCATGTTCTTGGAATGGAAGAATCAACATTGTGAAAATGACTCTACTACCCAAAGCAATCTACAGATTCAATGCAATCCCTATCAAACTACCAGTGGTATTTTTCACAGAACTAGAACAAAAAATTTCACAGTTTGTATGGAAACACAAAAGACCCCGAATAGCCAAAGCAATCTTGAGAACGAAAAACAGAGCTGGAGGAATCAGGCTCCCTGACTTCAGACTATTCAACAAAGCTACAGTAATCAAGACAGTATGGTACTGGCACAAAAACAGAAATATAGATCAATGGAACAGGATAGAAAGCCCAGAGATAAACTCACGCACATATGGTCACCTCATCTTTGATAAAGGAGGCAGGAACGTACAGGTGGAGAAAGGACACCCTCTTCAATAAGTGGTGCTGGGAAAACTGGACAGGTACATGTAAAAGTATGAGATTAGAACACTCCCTAACACCATACACAAAAATAAGCTCAAAATGGATTAAAGACCTAAATGTAAGGCCAGACACTATCAAACTCTTAGAGGAAAACATAGGCAGAACACTCTATGACATAAATCACAGCAAGATCCTTTTTGACCCACCTCCTAGAGAAATGGAAATAAAAACAAAAATAAACAAATGGGACCTAATGAAACTTCAAAGCTTTTGCACAGCAAAGGAAACCATAAACAAGGCGAAAAGACAACCCTCAGAATGGGAGAAAATATCTGCAAATGAAGTAACTGACAAAGGATTGATCTCCAGAATTTACAAGCAGCTCATGCAGCTCAATAACAAAAAAACAAACAACCCAATCCAAAAATGGGCAGAAGACCTAAATAGACATTTCTCCAAATAAGATATACAGATTGCCAACAACCACATGAAAGAATGCTCAACATCATTAATCATTAGAGAAATGCAAATCAAAACTACAATGAGATATCATCTCACACCGGTCAGAATGGCCATCATCAAAAAATCTAGAAAACATAAATGCTGGAGAGGTTGTGGAGGAAACGGAACACTCTTGCACTGCTTGGTGGGAATGTGAATTGGTACAGCCACTATGGAGAACATGATGGAGGTTCCGTAAAAAATTACAAATAGAACTACCATATGACCCAGCAATCCCGCTACTGGGCATATACCCTGAGAAAACCATAGTTCAAAAAGAGTCATGTACCAAAATGTTCATTGCAGCTCTATTTACAATAGCCAGAAGATGGAAACAACCTAAGTGTCCATCATCGGATGAATGGATAAAGAAGATGTGGCACATATATACAATGGAATATTACTCAGCCATAAAAAGAAACGAAATTGCGTTATTTGTCGTGAGGTGGATGGACCTAGAGTCTGTCATATAGAGTGAAGCAAGTCAGAAAGAGAAAGACAAATACCGTATTCTAACACATATATATGGAATCTAAGAAAAAAATTTATCATGAAGAACCTTGGGGTAAGACAGGAATAAGGACACAGACCTACTAGAGGATGGACTTGAGGATATGGGGAGGGGGAGGGGTAGGCTGTGACGAGGTGGCAGAGTGGCATGGACATGTATACACTACCGAACGTGAAATGGATAGCTAGTGGGAGGCAGCCGCATAGTACGGGGAGATCAGCTCGGTGCTTTGTGACCGCCTGGATGGGTGGGATGGGGAGGGTGGGAGGGAGGGAGATGCAAGAGGGAGGAGATATGGGAGCGTATGTATATGTATGGCTAATTCACTTTTTTATAAAGCGGAAACTAACACACCATTGTAAAGCAATTATACTCCAATAAAGATGTAAAAACAAAAACAAAAAACTAGGTCCATGCTGAAGCCATCTAGAAATAATAATGATGCTATGTAGTTTTCTCAAATAATTTATTCCAAGCCTTTTAAACTTTGAACCTCTTTAATTCTACACCATTTAAAAATATAGCTATCCCTTTTCCTAAAAGACTACATTTTAATAGTCACATAACTAAAATTCAACACATTTATTCCATAGGCACTCTAGCACTTTGGGGTACAGGAGAGTCACACATAGTCCCTGTCCTTGAGGAGCTCAAAATCTACCAACACAGTTCAAAAGAAGGTGAAAGTGGAGATAAAATCCTTCAGTAAAAGGAAAATTAGAAATATTAAGAATCTCATGCCAGGGTATGTGATCCAAACCACATGTAAGCATGGTAATTATATCTAGATTTCTTAAAATCTAATGCAAAAAATAAATAAATAAATAAAACAAGTCATACACTTTCCATGGAAGGAGGGGGAAACTAAGGTCCTGTGGAGCTGATCTTTACTTCAACCTGGACACTACAAGCAATTAAATTCGTAGCTTTTTATTTTTACATGAAGACTATTAAATGACATATGTGCTATTTATAAATATAATGAAATAAACGGTCATTCCTGATGCCTTGACTCTTACCCAGGATAAAATGTCAGCCAGGAAGAATAGTGGTTGGGAGGAAGGGGATAGTAAAGACAGTTAAATACTGAAGAGTGGATCTGTTTTAAAGGTACTTGCAAGTTGTGTGTCTGTAATTCAGCCAAGCAAACATACTTATTACATACTAATAACCTTGTCAATAACAGAAGTTGATTTGAGCAGATCAGACGCTTTACTTTGTAAGTGTCTGACCCTGAATTTTAAAAAGCAACTCTGACATTATCATTAATCATATATTTTGCCAAGTGACATATAATTATGATCATTATAGCATTAGGATATTCCACTGTCTCCATTTAAAATTTAGGGAATATGGATTACTTTTTGTGTATAAATCTTTTTTTTTTTTTTGCGGTACGCGGGCCTCTCACTGTTGTGGCCTCTCCCGTTGCGGAGCACAGGCTCCGGACGCGCAGGCTCAGCGGCCATGGCTCACTGGCCCAGCCGATCCGTGGCATGTGGGATCTTCCCAGACGGGGACACGAAGCCGTGTCCCCTGCATCGGCAGGCAGACTCCTCTCAACCACTGCGCCACCAGGGAAGCCCGTGTATAATTCTTTGAGCATATCAATAAAATGTGCACTGACTTCCAGGATGTAGCTATGCCCTTCACACAGTGTCATTATAAAGAGACCTTATTGCAGAACTAAATGAAGATTCAGTGGTGCATCTCTACCAATGGTTTATAAAACCTAAATCCTGGAGTTGCAGAGGTACAGTATGTCCATAGAGTACTTGGTGCAAAATGGATTGGAATCTGCTATGGTCTTACATCTCCTTGACAGTTCATTTTGTGCCTTATTTGCAAAGGTAGCACTTTGTGTAAAGCCGTTCGCCATGGATGTTACAAACCCTAATGAAGTGTTTTACCTCCTGCCAGATTTCAGTGGGGAGGGCTTTCAAATGCATTTCCATTTATACATGCCTGTTTTTACCCTCAGTGAACAATGAAATTCTACTGAATAATGTGCTTTATTTTCTACTTCCTTTCTTTGGGAATCTGTGTTGAAAGACAGAAAGTAGACTCGTGTTATAAATGCAAAGAGAGAAGCAATTAAGTCATAAAAAATTGGGTAGGCTTTCCTCAGTGTAGATGTATTGTTATAAATAAGAGATGTGTAGAAGTCTGCCAACTTTGGGATTTTGATCTCCATGCCACTGGTTTCAGTTTTCTATCAGTGGTAAGAAAGCAAGGGCTCTACTTTCCTTTTTTTGCTAGACCTCAAAAATAATACCTACAAACTTGTAGCTTCAGTGTTTTAGAGAGCTCATTCCCTTTCTGGCTCAATGCCATTAAGAACAGTAAAGTTCAGCCACCAGGGGAAAAGTGTTAAAATATGATACAATTTTTAAAGAAGATAAATTATGCCAAATGAATAAAGTTATAAAAATAACAGAAAAATTTAAATAAAGCCACTTGCTTTGTTTTCAGACTACTCAGCACAATTTGTTATAATAATTATATATTTACATCTGATCACATCAGAAGATGAGCTTTGGTAAACAGACAACAAAACTCAACGGTTATACGCTTGGCTTCTATCTTTCAATATTTTTAAAGTAAAATACAAAGTAACTTGATTGATCATGAATATGAGTTTGATTTAAACTACCATATTGAGTCACTGGATTTATAATTGTTTTACCACCCAATGATAGAAACCTTTAAAACCATGCTAATAATAATAAACCACAGCTTTTAGCATTTATTCATTTTTATAATTATCAGTATCATTTGAAAACTTACTAAGGGAGGCACATATCTTTGGCTTCTGTTGCTACAAGTACGATCAAGATGCAACCAAAAAAAATGCTGAATGCAGATTTCAAAGTAATTGGTATCATATTATACCCTTGGTTTTCAAAGGTAATAATAATAATAGCCCTATACTCTATACCAGGTGTTGTCCTAATTGCTTCTTCTGTGTCACTTTATTGTACATTCTCATGATATCATCATACAGATGAAGAAACTAAGCCCTAGAGAATGAAAGAAACATACCCAAGGACCCCAACACTGTACATCCAGTCAAAAAAAACAAGCTGGGATTTGAATCCAGACAGCTTGGCCCCAACATCAGGTTTTTAAGTGCTATCATCTACCACCTCTCTTGCTCTCTCAAATCCATACCGAAGGTCCATTACTAAGGTTTCTGCAGCCAAGACAAGAAGGAGTAAAAAACCCTATACACTGGGAGCTACTGAAGCACTATTAGTTAGGATTATTAGACTGCCTTTGCAGCAATGATGAATGAGTAAAAGAAAAAAAAAAAAAAGAATTATTTTTAATATTTGTGCAGGCACAGAAAAGTGTGAAAACACACAGCAAAATTTTAAAAAATTAGATATATAGGCCATTTATTGCCATAATCTGTGAGAAATTTTATCAACTACAGAAAATGCAGCTGAACACACGTGGACTTCATAGCACAGGACTGGTGTAGAAAAAGGAGGAGGGGGAATATAATATTCACATGGACAATGTGCTGTGGATTCTTAATTATTTAGTCTGGGCTCTTTTTGTCATTAGATATTGTCAGCACAGTGTCTAGTCCTCTAAGATTTTAAGGGCCTATAAAGTAATTGAAAACAGAAGAGAGTATCATCTATAAAATACAAAATAAAAGTACAAAGTTCAAAAAAATGCACAACTAAAATATTTGTATAACATTACATCACATGAACGAACTGCAATTGATCTGAACTTGTAATATTTATCTATACAACAAGTACATGAGCTGTATTTATGTGTGGAGTAAGCAGGAAGAGTACCAGAGTGACCTATGGATTCCTGAAGGCATCCTTGCATTGAATAAACCCTTGCCAGGTTCTCAGCTCCTGATTCTGCCACCCATAGATCCTCACATTCAGTCCTACTGAACTCCTGTCCTGCAGGCTCAGTATCACTGGCTCCCAGGCCAAACGGGACTCACAAAAGCAGAAACAAAAGCAACCTCAGCCTCCCCAAAAGTTGAGAGTCATATTAAATTATTCTGGCATGGGGTGGTAGTGGCACAATGGTGCAGGTAAATGCTGGGTCTTATGCTGTTCCCCAGATCCAAAAGTCCTATTTTTATTTCTTATCCTGAGACAGGAAGGTGAGTGGGAGGGCACAACCATTAAAAGAATGACATAATCATTAAGAAGAACAGAATACCACAAAAAACGGTTAGAACCTACTAGGCCCAAGATGGTGGAAGAGTCATTCAACTTCCAACAGACCCTAAGCCTCATTATACACTCACTGTAATACATTAGCATATGCTAAACAACACACCCACAGGTGCCATGACAGTTCTGAGGCCAACCATAAAAGGCCAAAAAGTGGATGGTGCCCCAATTCCTGGAAATCTCCGCACCCTCTCCAAGATATTTAGACTATTCTTCCCATTCGTTAGCTTATGAAATTACCTAGCATATAAAAGCAACCATTCCCACACCTCAGGGCCCCTCTCACTTTCTGAGATGGACTGCCTTCTGTCTGTGGAATGTGTATCTCTCTGAATAAACCTGTTTTCACTTTACTATGGCTCCCTCTTGAATTCTTTCCTGTGTGAAGCCAAGGACCCTCACTTGGTGGCCTGTCCCAGGGACTCACTTGAGACCTGGGACATGACTATCCTCTCATGCCTCATTTTTCCTACAACAATCCTTGGCCACATCTATAAGTCTAGTACTTAGCACTGGATTTCAACTATGGTTCCCAATTGAATTTCTTCTCTACTGATGAGTCCTCAGTAATGCAGATTCTCTGAAAAGCTTGGCGCTAATATACTGTGAACTCTTGTGCTCCAAGTCCCACACTGTGTCCCAATCTGTAGTCAGGGTGAACCTTCTTTGGCAATCCCTTTCTACGTTACTATTTGGATGGCCTATCTACCACCACAATATCATTCCTCTTATTTGACCTCTTTTACCTCTTACAGATTCAGAACATGGCCCCCGAAGCTCTGCTACACCTGTCCTATAGCAATCCACAGATCACTCTAAAGTTCAGCTGCTGCTTTTTGGATCTCTGGAGATCTACATTCATCTAACCCGTGATGGGAGAGGATTGTCATCCCTATCCAGCTGAATCTCTGTTCAGTCAGGCTCAAATGCATTCCTAGGATAATAGCAGATCCCAAGCTTTACTTATTTCTGGGCATAACACCGTAAATAAAAAGCATGATTCACTGACACTTCCCAAGATTAGATGAACTGAACTCTCTTCTATGTTTTGAGACATGTCTTCTGCCTATTCTCCTTTTTATCACATTTTGGGAGCACATCAGTCACTCTGCTCCTTGAAGCGAGAGGCATATTTTTCTAGTATTCTTACTAATTTATTGAGAACAAATTTTGAACGCTGATATCTAAGGCTTCTTTTTTTTTTTTTTTTTTTAAATGGGTAACATGGTACTGTATAAAGTAATTTTTTAAAAATGTTCATTAAAGTTAATTAGGCTCGGAATTCTAGAATGACTTCCTAGATCAATGCATAGCGATTAAAAAAAAATAAAAAGGAGAAGAGAAAGAACATTTTAAAACCTTTAAAGCCCTGAGTTACCATAGTTGTGGATGGTATAAGGAATACTGTGGTAAAGAAATTTCAAGAGAAAAATAACTCATTAGCTCATAGCAGGGGTGAAGTATGAGCCTTGGATAGGGAAGATACTTCTTATATACCTTCTTAACTGAATTCCCTTGCCGCTTTCCATTTCTTACATGTGAGCATTAGATAATATACCCTTTTTAACCACAGAAGGGCAGAAGGTAGCTTGATTGATTGGTGTAAGGTAGCTTAGAGGGTTGTGGTTTTAGGTAGAAAAGATTCAAATAGTCTAAACACACAGAAAACTGGATCCTTTATTATTCAGCTCTCCATTTTGGCTTAGGATATAAGTGAAAATGAGTAGGTAATAAAATTGGATACAGTGCCTATGCACTGCAGAGTGTGGTTAGTTTAGGGTGCAAATGAAAGTACAGTTATAAGAACATTGACCTGAGGGCCAACTTTCTACCCCCTGGTGTTCTTTTCTGGTTTCTTTAAAGTACAAAATATTAGACTTCCCTGGTGGCACAGTGGTTAAGAATCTGCCTGCCAATGCAGGGGACATGGGGTTTTTTTTTTTTTTGCGGTACGCGGGCCTCTCACTGTTGTGCCCTCTCCCGTTGCGGAGCACAGGCCCCGGACGCGCAGGCTCAGCGGCCATGGCTCACGGGCCCAGCCGCTCCGCGGCAATGTGGGATCTTCCCAGACCGGGGCACGAACCAGCGTCCCCTGCACTGGCAGGTGGACTGTCAACCACTGCACCACCAGGGAAGCCCCTATCATTATTTTAAAATAAAATTAAAACCAGAAGAAAACAGGGTAGATCCACATTTTCTTAATGCACAATTGGACTTGAAGGTGAGAGAACTCACCAACAGTGTATGCCAAGTTCACAGTGTTTAGGATAGATATTTTATACAAGAACAGTTTAAGCCACTATATCTGCCACATAGACAAGAAGGCTTCAACTGTTGCAGAGAAATTACAGGAAAGCTAGTCAGAAGAACGTCTATTCATTTAAAAAGGAATTCAACTCAAAGAGAAAAGTTTCTAGGTCTATGAATATTTCCAATAAGTTTTGGAAAACTCATTAAGGGCTGTGGTCAAGGTTAGGATGTGAAAACCCTAGAAAATTCTCCTTCCATACCACTAAGTAATAATAATTAAAATTAAAATATTCAAATAAATTGTAATGTTATAAAGTAAAACAACACAGCCTCAACAAAAATAAGGTTTTCCACGGACTATAAATGTACAGAAGTAAACTGAAGATGGAGTGACAGGGCACTTGGGTAGCAGAAATTGAAAAACTTATGAGCGGCAGAGGTCTGAATCAAGACTGACTACTTGAACAAAGGAGGCTGAAAATAAGTGGGAAATGCTGCCCAGGGCTAGAGCTGATATCAATCAGTGTACTTGTGGTCGCAGGAGAAATCACTGCAGACAGAGCTTGAGTCAAGTCACCCTCTCGTTGAATAACTAGAGCTGGAATAACAACAATAAGACTACTGTGAGACAGAAACTTTTAGCCACTGATAGAACACCTGAGTCTGCACTAGGAGTCCACTGAGAGTTCCCACAAAGCCTATGAAGAGGAAACTGTTAAATGCAAAGACTGAGGGGAACATTGCATGAGAAAATCTTCCCACAGAATTAGACCCTATCAATTAAATTTCCAAACTTCCTGAGAAAAACTATGAAAGGCACCAACATTTCAGAGTAATTGTGATACATTAGACTCATAGAATAATCTCTAAAATGTCTTTAAAATCAATTATCTCTGTAAACTGTAAAACGAGAGAATAATTCTCCAAAGAAGAAAATAAGACATTAACAGCAGATATCTATAAATTACAAATGCATAGACATAGGTTTACAACGCTTAGACAAACAGAGACCATATATTGTTTAATAGTACATCAGGCTTTTACATTTGTAAATAACCATATAGGTGCTTATATAATACCCTTGATTTTGCCTCTTGACCCAAAGTCTAAAATATATTTTTATATGACCGCTTAGAGAAAAATTTTGCCAAACCTTGGTAAAATAGAGTAATAAAGCATATGTGACTTTGGTCAATTTAGAAGAGAAAATCATCAAATCTCTTGTTGAGTTAAATTTCCAACAGTTTCCAACAGACCGATTAATCCAAGTGTTCTAAGTAAGCACAATCTGTAATTCATCCCCAAGTGTCTGCACTAAGGAATTCTGTTACTTAAAATATGTTAAAAAAATGGATCAGTTCCAAATTTGGATTGTACCAGCAATTTTGTTTTAGGCAGGGACTATACACATTCCTCCAGAAGCAAAGTAAACACCTGCTCTCTCACTTGATACAAAGCCTAAGTACTCGGCAGGTTCAGATGATCAACACTGCTAACACAGATGTCATAGATCTTGACTTCAGGGAGCTTATTGATTCTGTTTTATTTGGCATACATCAACAGGTCAGGATAGTCTAGACACTACACTTAGTGGCCATATAAATGGTTAATGGTTAATACCCCAAAAATTTTCAGTGTAAAATGCTGGCTTGAAGAATTTAATAAGCATTATTTCTAAATGAAAAGCCTCAAGTCTACTTTAAATATTTCTAACAGTAGCATCTGGATAAATATACAATTTGCTACATCTGCAAATTAAACCAAAGCTGAGGAATATAATACAGAACCACACTGTGGCTATTTAAACTTGAATTTAAAATTAATAAAATTTAACAAAATTAAAAATTCAGTTTCTCATTTGTATTAGCCATATTTCAAATGCTCAATAGCCACATGTAGTGGTTACCATTTTGTACAGCACAGACTTAGAAGATTACCATCATGGCAAAAATGTGTACTAGACAGGGCAGTTATAGAAGATAAACTAAGATTCAGACCGAACTTAATCACATCTAAAAGCAGGGGTAAAGAACCAGCTGAATAAAAACTTGTTGACTTGGCTGATAAAATACATTTGACTTTGGGTGTGATGTAGTGAGTACAGTTGCGAATATATTTAGTTTGAGTACTTTTGGTAAATAACTATGTGGAGATGATTAATAAACAAGCAGAAAAAAAGTGTGAGGCTCAAATTTCTGAGGTCCAAGACAGAAATAAATATTTGGTGGTTATTAACTTCTAGGTTTTAGCTGAAATTGTGAAATGGTTTTACTTAGGACTGGAGTAGAGAAGAAAAAGCATAGGTCATGGATAGACCTTTGAGGGACACTGTGTCAGTCACCAATCTTTGTTACTAACAACAGAAAGCACTGCAACTAGTTTAAGGAGAAAAGAAATTAAGACATTAAACTCAAAGAATATAGGTGACTTCTAGTGATTCAGGCTTAGAGACTAGGCAGCCAAGGGTTTCCTGACTATATCACGGGACTAGACAAGCAAATACCCTGACACTTCAACTGGCATCACTGGCACCGGCCACGGACGAGAATCTCCTTGCCTTGTGCTTGTAGGCTGGATGCTTCCACCTTCCTCCTCACCCAGCCTTGTTCCTCACTTCCCAGTTAAGTCTCATATAGATGCACTTGACTGGCAGAGCCTAATTTCCATGTCTATCCCCTCTTAGCTTCAAGGCCAAGACAGGGTTCTCTGACTTCTTCCTTAGGGATGCACAACTCATATTGTATGAAATGTACCAAAACATGGGATGTATTTTTAAAATCAGTCAGAAATCTTGACTGAAGTTCATGATAATATGGGTATGTACATGTATACACTTGGTAAAGGAAGAATGAACTAATATATCAAAAAACTTTAGAATCAAGAAAGCCAGGGGACAAAGGAGTTTTAGAAATGAAGGGTAAGGGCTTCCCTGGTGGTGCAGCGGTTGAGAGTCCGCCTGCCGATGCAGGGGACACAGGTTCGTGCCCCGGTCCGGGAGGATCCCACATGCCGCGGAGCGGCTGGGCCCGTGAGCCATGGCCACTGAGCCTGCGCGTCCGGAGCCTGCACTCCGCAACGGCAGAGGCCACAACTGTGAGAGGGTGAGAGGCCTGCATACCGCAAAAAAAAAAAAAAAAAAAAAGAAATGAAGGGTGAGTTGCCATGTCAAAATGTCAAATGCAGTAGCAGGACAATTGAAGAAACAACTATTTAAAATTAAATTTTGTAAAGGATGAACTAGTTGATGTTAAGTGATGAGCTCTGTGGGAGAAAATGACAATGTTATATAAAAATTCATTCTGGGAAAAAACTCATTTCACTTGTTTTGTTGGGTTACTGGATTAATGAACCATCTACTTTGTTGCGGTGGAACATTATATGAATTATCTGATTGCATCTCCACTTCAAACCATATTAACTCCCTTTGTATAGATAAAGCAAAAATGAAGTTCAGAGACATTAAATAATTTGCCCAAGGTAACAAAACTGGTAGGTACTAGAGCTGGGCATCAAAGGAGAATACACTAACTCCAATGCTCATTATCTTTCCATTATGTTTTGCTGCCTAATATTATTAGACTTTGACCTCAGCAGGCTGTATGACAAGTATAAAACTATCTGAAAGAGCAAAAAAAGAAAAAAAATATATGGGCTGGATGTTAAAATAAGTTAATTGACAGATGAATGAACAACCAATTTTCAGAGAGTATTAATCAAGTAATATCAATTAATAAGAGATGACTCAAGATAAACTATTCAGTTCTCTGCATATATTGCTGTGTTTTTACAATAATAAAATTGAAAATTTGGGAGATAGCATGCTTAATCCTGTTATTGTTGCTTTTATTTTTATGTCTCATATACTTCTAATTATGCTATTCTCCTTTATTATACTTTCTGTTTCTGTTGTGTTGACTTAAATCATGGCTTTGGTTTAATTCCTAGTTGCATCATTCAACTACAAGTTAATTGACAGCCTACTGATTTAATCAGTGAATAATTATTTACTACCTACCATGTGTCAGGCCTTTTGCTGGGTGCTGGGAATATAATTAATGAGCAAGGTAGTTATAGACTCTGGTTTCATGAAGTTTGGGTTTATAAACTAATGTTTCCTCATCTATAAGGTGGAAATTGTACTCTACACTTATAATTGTACTGTGAATGAATGAGCAGATGCATCTAAAAAGATAGCACAGTGGTGACTACCTTATTTATTAACTCACTCATTTATTTACCCCATTATAACCATTGTTTCTGTGTGCTTATGTTTTATCTTGGTAATTTCTTCTAAGTAAGCTGCTCTAAGTACCTGGAGTTCTGTTCCTGAATCCCAGCTTGTTCTAACTCTTCTGACTAAATATTCCTGACAACCTACTGGCCTAGCACTCTGGTTATGGTGTGCCCAGGCTGCCCTATCAACTAGATCTACTCACGTTGGGTGCATTTTCTATTTACCCCTTGATGAACTTCTTTGAAGGACTAGTATGTCCTCCTCTGACCTAACAATAAATTGTTCTGAATCCTTTCATCTTCTGCCTCCACAAATGCCCCATTTTTTAAAAAAAATATTTTTAACATCTTTATTGGAGTATAATTGCTTTACAAGAGTGTGTTAATTTCTGCTGTATGACAAGGTGAATCAGTTATACATATACATATATCCCCATATCCCCTCCCTCTTGCGCCTCCTACCCACCCTCCCGATACCACCCCTGTTGGTGGTCACAAAGCACCGAGCTGATCTCCCTGTGCTATGCAGGTGCTTCTCCTAGCTATCTATTTTACATTTGGTAGTGTATATATGTCAATGCTAATCTCTCACTTCGTCTCAGCTTACACTTCCCGCTCCCCGTGTCCTCAAGTCTATTCTCTACATCTGCATCTTTATTCCACTCCTGCCCCTAGGTTTATCAGAAACTTTTTTTTGTTTTTACATTGCATATATATGTGTTAGCATATGGCATTTATTTTTCTCTTTCTGACTTACTTCACTCTGTATGACAGAATCTAGGTCCATCCACCTCACTTACAAATAACTCAATTTCATTTCTTTTTATGGCTGAGTAATATCCCATTGTATATATGTGCCACATCTTTATCCATTCATTTGTCGATGGACACTTTAGGTGGCTTCCATGTCCTGGCTATTGTAAACAGTGCTGCAATGAACACTGTGGTACATGACTCTTTTAGAGTTATAGTTTTCTCAGGGTATATGCCCAGCAGTGGGATTGCTGGGTCATATGGTAGTTCTATTTTTAGATTTTTGGGGAACCTCCATACTGTTCTCTCTAGTGGCTGTATCAATTTACATTCCCACCAATAGTGCAAGTGGGTTCCCTTTTCTCCACACCCTCTCCAGCATTTATTGTTTGTAGATTTTTTTGATGATGGCCATTCTGACTGCTGTGAGGTGATACCTCATTGTGGTTTTGATTTGCATTTCACTAATAATTAGTGATGCTGAGCATTCTTTCACGTGTTTCTTGGCAATCTGTATATCTTTTTTTGGAGAAACGTCTATTTAGGTCTTCTGCCCATTTTTGGATTGGGTTGTTTGTTTTATTGATATTGAGCTGCATGAGCTGCTTGTATATTTTGGAGATAAATCCTTTGTCCGTTGCTTCCTTTGCAAATATTTTCTCCCATTCTGAGGGTTGTCTTTTCTTCTTTTTTATGGTTTCCTTTGCTGTTCAAAAGCTTTAAGTTTCATTAGGTCTGATTTGTTTATTTTTGTTTTTATTTCCATTTCCCTAGGACATGCATCAAATAGGATCTTGCTGGGATTTATGTCATAGAGTGTTCTGCCTATGTTTTCCTCTAAGAGTTTTATACTGTCTGGCCTTATATTTAGGTCTTTAATCCATTTTGATTATATTTTTGAGTATAGTGTTAGGAAGTGTTCTATTTTCATTCTTTCACATGTAGCTGTCCAGTTTTCACAGCACCATTTATTGAAGAGGCCGCCTTTTCTCCACTGTATATTCTTGCTTGCTTTATCAAAGATAAGGTGACCAAATATGTGTGGGTTTATCTCTGGGCTTTCTATCCTGTTCCATTGATCTATGTTTCTATTTTTGTGCCAGTGCCATACTGTCTTGATTACTGTAGCTTTGTACTGTAGTCTGAAGTCAAGGAGCCTGATTCCTCCAGCTCTGTCTTTCATTCTCAAGATTGCTTTGGCTATTTGGGGTCTTTTGTGTTTCAATACAAATTCTGAAATTTTTTGTGCCATTTCTGTGAAAAATGCCATTGGTAGTTTGGTAGGGATTGCATTGAATCTGTAGATTGCTTTGGGTAGTATAGTCATTTTCACAATATTGATTCTTCCAATCCAAGAATATGGTATATCTCTCCACATGTTTGTATCATCTTTAATTTCTTTCATCAGTGTCTTAGTTTTCTGAGTACAGGTCTTTTACCTCCTTAGGTAGGTTTATTTCAAGGTATTTTACTCTTTTTGTTGCAATAGTAAATAGGACTGTTTCCTTAATTTCTCTTTCATATTTTTCATCATTAGTGTATAGGAATGCAAGAGATTTGTGCACATTAATTTTGTATCCTGCTACTTTACCAAAATCATTGATTAGCTCTAGTAGTTTTCTGTTGGCATCCTTAGGATTCTCTATGTATAGTATCCTGTCATCTGCAAACAGTGACAGTTTTACTTCTTCTTTTCTGATTTGGACTCCTTTTATTTCTTTTTCTTCTCTGATTGCCATGGCTCAAACTGCCAAAGCTATGTTGAGTAACAGTGGTGAGAGTGGAACACCTTGTCTTGTTTGTGATCTTAGAGGAAATGCTTTCATTTTTTCACCACTGAGAACGATGTTGGCTGTGGGTTTGTCATATATGGCCTTTATTATGTTGAGGTATGTTCCCACTATGCCTCCTCTATGGAGGCATAAATGGGTGTTGAATTCTGTCAAAACTTTTTCTGCATCTATTGAGATGATCATATGGTTTTTATCCTTCAATTTGTTAATATGGTGTATCACATTAATTGATTTGCATCTATTGAGGAATCCTTGCATTCCTGGGATAAACCCCACTTGATCATGATGTATGATCCTTTTAATGTGCTGTTGGATTCTGTTTGCTAGTATTTTGTTGAGGATTTTTGCATCTATGTTCATCAGTGATATTGGCCTGTAGCTTCCTTTCTTTGTGACATCTTTGTCTGGTTTTGGTATCAGGGTGATGGTGGCCTGATAGAATGAGTTGGTGAGTGTTCCTCCCTCTGCCATATTTTGGAAGAGTTTGAGAAAGACAGGTGTTGGCTCTTCTGTAAATGTTTGATAGAATTCACCTGTAAAGCCATGTAGTCCTGGGCTTTTGTTTGTTGGAAGATTTTTAATCAGCCTCCCTTTCAGTGCTTGTGATTGGTCTGTTTATATTTTCTATTTCTTCCTGGTGCAGTCTCAGAAATTTGTGCTTTTTTAAGAATTTGTCCATTTCTTCCAAGTTGTCCTTTTTATTGGCATATAGTTGCTTGTAGTAATCTCACATGATCCCTTGTATTTCTTCAGTGTCAGTTGTTACTTGCTCCTTTTTCATTTCTAATGCTCTTGATTTGAGTCTTTTCCTTTTTTTCTCGATGAGTCTGGCTAATGGTTTAGCAATTTTGTTTATCTTCTCAAAGAACCAGCTTTTAGTTTTATTGATCTTTCTATTGTTTCCTTCTTTGTTTTTTCATTTCTTTCTGATCTGATCTTTATGTT
>RJWK010002098.1:40934-73298 GCA_004363435.1 Platanista minor
TTTTTTTTTTTTTTTTTTTTTTTTTTTTTTTGGTTCTTCTCTCTCTAATTGCTTTAGGTAAAAGTTTAGGTTGTTTTGTGAGATTTTGTTTCTTAATATAGGATTGTATTGCTATAAACTTCCCTCTTAGAACTGCTTTTACTGCATCCAATAGGTTTTGGATCATCAGGTTTAGTCATTTGTTTTGAGGTATTTTTTGATTTCTTCACTGATCTCTTGGTTATTTAGTATATTGTTTAGCCTCCATGTGTTTGTATTTTTTACAGTTTTTTTCCTGTAATTGATATGTAGTCACATAGCATTGTGGTTGGAGAAGATACTTGATACGATTTCAATTTTCTTAAATTTTCCAAGGCTTGATTTATGACCCAAGATATGATCCGTCAGGGAGAATATTCCATGAGCACTTGAGAAGAAAATGTATTCTGCTGTGTTTGGATGGAATGTCCTATAAATATCAATTAATTTCATTTGTCTAATGTGTCATTTAAAGCTTGTGTTTCCTTATTTATTTTCATTTTGGCTGATCTGTCCATTGTTGAAAATTGCGTGTTAAAGTCCCCTCTTATGATTGTGTTACTGTCAATTTCCCCTTTCATGGCTGTTAGCATTTGCCTTATGTATTGAGGTGCTCCTATGTTGGGTGCAAAAACTATTTACAACTGTTGTATCTTCTTCTTGGATGGATCCCTTGGTCATTATGTAGTAACCTTGTCTCTTGTAATAGTCTTTATTTTAAAGTCTATTTTGTCTGATATGAGAATTGCTATTCCAGCGTTGGTTTGATTTCCATTTGCATGGAATATCTTTTTCCATGTCCTCACTTTCAGTCTGTATGTGTCCCTAGCTCTGAAGTGGATCTCCTGTAGACAGCATATATACAGGTCTTGTTTTTGTATCCATTCAGCCAGTCTGTGTCTTTTGGTTTGAGCATTTAATCCATTTACATTTAAGGTAATTATCGATATGTATGTCCCTACTGCCA
This sequence comes from Platanista minor, assembly GCA_004363435.1. Lineage (NCBI taxonomy): Eukaryota > Metazoa > Chordata > Mammalia > Artiodactyla > Platanistidae > Platanista > Platanista minor. The sequence goes on from RJWK010002098.1 coordinate 41,920, forward strand.
TTTTCTTAATTTTTCTTAACATCTTTATTGGAGTCTAAATGCTTTACAATGGTGTGTTAGTTTCTGCCGTATAACAAATTGAATCAGCTATACATTTACATACATCCCCATTTTCCCTCCCTCTTTCTTTTCCCTCCCACCCTCTCTTTCCCACCCCTCTAGGTGTTCACAAAGCACTGAGCTGATCTCCCTGTGCTATGTGGCTGCTTCCCACTAGCTATCTATTTTACATTTGGTAGTGTGTATATGTCCATGCCACTCTCTCACTTCATCCCAGCTTACCCTTCCCTGTCTCTGTGTCCTCAAGTCCATGCTGTACATATGCGTCTTTATTCCTGTCCTGCTCCTAGATTCTTCAGAACCATTTTTTTTTTTTTTTTAGATTCCATATATTTGTTAGCATACAGTATTTTTTTTTTTCTCTTTCTGACTTCACTCTGTATGACAGACTCTAGGACTATCCACCTCAGTACAAATAACTCAATTTCATTTCTTTTTTTGTCTTTCCCACTCTTGTGTGTCCTGCCTAGAGAAGTTCCTTTGGCATTTGTTGTAATGCTGGTTTGGTGGTGTTGAATTCTCTTAATTTTTGCTTGTCTGTAAAGGTTTTAGTTTCTCCGTTGAATCTGAATGAGATCTTTGCTGGATAGAGTAATCTTGGTTGTAGGTTTTCCCCTTTCATCACTTTAAATATGTCCTGACACTCCCTTTTGGTTTGCAGAGTTTCTGATGAAAGATCAGCTGTTAACCTTATGGTGATTCCCCTGTATACTATTTGTTGCTTTTTCCTTGCTGCCTTTTTTTTTATTTTTGTATTTAATTTTTGATAGTTTGGTTAATATGTGTCTTGGCATGTTTCTCCGTGGATTTATCCTGTATGGGATTCTCTGCACTTCCTGGATTTGATTGACTATTTCCTTTCCCATGTTAGGGAAGTTTTCAACTATAATCTCGTCAAATATTTTCTCAGAACCTTTTTTTTCCTCTTCTTTTTCTGGGACCCTTATAATTCCAATGTTGGTGCATTTAATGTTGTTCCAGAGGTCTCTGAGACTGTCCACAATTCTTTTCATTCTTTTATCTTTATTCTGCTCTGCAGCAGTCATTTTCACCATTTTATCTTCCAGGTCAGTTATCCGTTCTTCTGCCTCAGTTATTCTGCTACTGATTTCTTCTAGAAAATTTTTAATTTCAATTATTGTGTGGTTCATCATTGTTTGTTTGCTCTTTAGTTCTTCTAGGTCCTTGTTAAATGTTTCTTGTTTTTTCTCCATTTTATTTCCAAGATTTTGGATCATCTTTACTATCATTATTCTGAATTATTTTTCAGGTAGACTGCCTATTTCCTCTTCATTTGTTTGGTCTGGTGGGTTTTTACCTTACCCCTTCATCTCTGGCATATTTCTCTGTCTTCTCATTTTGTTTAACTTTGGGGTCTCCTTTTCACAGGCTACAGTTTCATATTTCCCACTGTTTTTGGTGTCTGCCCCCAGTGAGTGAGGTTGGTTCAGTGGCCTGTGCAGGCTTCCTGGTGGAGGGGAGTGGTGCCTGTGTTCTGGTGGCTGGGGCTGGATCTTGTCTTTCTGGGGGCAGGGCCACATCTTATGGTGTGTTTTGTGGTATCTGTGAACTTAGTTTGACTTTAGGCAGTCTCTCTGCTAATAAGTGTGTTTGTTTTCCTCTCTTGCAGTTGTTTGGCAAGGGGTGTCCAGGAGTGGAGTTTGCTGGCTGTTGGTTGGAGGCTGATCTTAGTGTTGAGATGGAGATATGTGGGAGAGCTCTTGCTGATTGATATTACATGTGGCTGGGAGGTCTCTGGTGGTCCAATGTCCTGGACTGAGCTCTCCCACCTCGGAGGCTCAGGCCTGACACCCGGCCAGAACACCAAGACACTACCAGCCACACAGCTCAGAAGAAAAGGAAGAATAAAAAATAAAATAAAGTAATAAAATAATATTTAAAATTTTAAAAAATAAAATTAAAAATACAAAAAGAAGACAGCAACCAAACCAATAAACAAATCCAACAATGATCACAAGCACTAAATATTAAAGTAAGATAAACATAAAAAACAGTAACAAGTCAGTCACAGAAAGCAAACTCCAAGTCTACACTTGCTCCCAAAGAAGTCCACCGCCTCAATTTTGGGAACATTTGTTGTCTATTCAGTTATTGCTCAGATGCAGGGTTCATCAAGTTGACTGTGTGGATTTAATCCACTGCTCCTGTGACTGCACAGAGAAATTTCCTTTTCTCTTCTTTGTTTGCACAGCTCCTGGGTTTCAGCTTTGGTTGTGGCACCACCTCTGCATGTAGGTTGCCCTCAGCCATCTGTTTCCTGCCCAGACAGGATGGGGTTGAAGCAGAGGCTGATTTCAGCTCTCTTGGTCACTCAGGCTGGGGAGACGGAGGGGTAAGGTAGTCATAACTGCAATGTAGTTTGAGCCTGCAGTGGCAGAGGCTGGCGTGACATTGCAACAGCCTGAGGCATGCGCTATGTTTTCTTGGGGAAGTTGTCCATGGATCTTGGAACCCTGTCAGTGGTGTGCTGCACAGGCTCTCTGGGGGGGAGGTGGATAGTGACCTGTGCTTGCACACAGGATTCTTGGTGGCAGTGACAGCAGCGTTAGCGTTTCATGCCCATCTCTGTGGTCTGAGCTGATAGCCACAGCTCATGCCCTTCTCTGGAGCTCGCTTAGGTGGTGCTCTGCCTTCTGTGGGCACACAGGGTAGGAATCCCCTCTCCTTGCACAACCTGAAACAATGGTCCCTTGTCTCTCTGGCAGGTCCAGACTTTTTCCCAGACTCCTTCCCAGCTAATTGTGGTACACTGGCCCATTTCAGGCTGTCTTCACACAGCGAACCCCAGTCCTCTCCCTGTGATCTTATCTCTGAAGCCCCAGCCTCAGCTCCCAGCCCCCACCCACCCCAGCAGGTGAGCAGACAGGCATCTCAGATTGGTGATTGTTGGCACCAATCCTCTGTGCAGGAATCTCTCCACTTTGCTCTCTGCACCCCTGTTGCTTCACTCTCCTCCACAGCTCTGAAGCTTCCACCCCGCCCCCCCCCTTCCTGCCAGTGAAGGGGCTCCCTAGAGTGTGGAGACTTTTCTTCCTTCACAGCTTTCTCCCAGAGGTGCAGGTGCCATCTGTATTCTTTTGCCCCTGTTCTTTCTTTCTTTCTTTATTTTGCCGTACCCAGGAACATGGGGATTTTCTTGCCTTTTGGGAAGTCTGAGGTCTTCTGCCAGTGTTCAGTAGGTGTTCTGTAAGAGTTGTTCCACATGTAGATGTGTTTTTGATGTATTTGTGGGGAGGAAGGTGATCTTGACATCTTACTCCTCTGCTATGTTGAAGGTTTCCCCAAATGCCCTATTTTTTTCCTGTTGGATCTACTCCAGAGGTTCACAAATTTTCAAGTACACAGGACTCAGAATTCACCTAGAGAGCTAGTTGAATTGCATTTTTTCACCACCACCTTCAGTTGCTAGATTCTGATTGTTGGAAGACATTCTTACTAAAGAGCAAGCCTTAACTTGAGAGATTCAAGACTTAGATGATCTATGGCTTAAGAGGTATGGCAGAAAGTAAGTTCTGTTGAGGGTTTACCATGTGTAATAGACATTTTAGTTGATATTTTATATGTTTTGATTTATTTAATGCCTAGAAAAACTCTGAGTTTGAATACTATTATTGCAATTATGTAGATATGGTTATTATAGGTTGAAATGTGTCCCTCTAAAATTATTATATTGAAGCCCTAGCCCCCAATACTTCTAAATGTAAGTGTATTTGGAGATAGAGCCTTTAAAGAAGTGATTAACTTAAAATGAGGCCATTAGGGTGAGTCTGAATCCAATCTAACTATCGTCCTTCTAAAAAGAGGAAATTTGGACATAAGGATGCACACACAGAGACAAGAGGACATAACAAGAAGGTGGCCATCCACAAGCCAAGGAGAGGGAGCTCAGAAGAAACCAAACCTCTTGACACCTTAATCTTGGACTTCTACCTCCAACACCAGAAAGAAAAAAGTCTGTTGTTTAAGCCAGACTGTTTATGGAAGTCCAAGCAAACTACTACATATGGTAAATAAAGTTCTGAGTATATGTACTTTGCCCAAGGTCAACCAATTAAAAAAAAAACAAGTGGGAATGTGATTCAAACACAGATCATTTAATCTAAGTAAACGCTTTTTTACATTATGCTATGTTTGCTCACATAAACAGTGGCAGTAATATCATCAGGTTATTAAATGTAACACTTTGCTAACATTGACTTTTAAGATATTCCCAAGGGAGATCATCACATTTCCCATATAGAGTTGCATATGTGGTGGTTGAGTAAGGATGAAAGGACCAACAAAACGGCCCACCTTTCAGAGTTCACTCCTATGTTACTAGTCTATGGTTCAATGTTTCCCTCTAATATCTGCTAGGCATACAGACATCCTCAGTTTTTCCAACTGATGTGGTGACTTGTCAGTGAATAAAGAGAGATGCTGATTTTCAACTGCTATTATTTCTTGTCTTTAATTCATTAGAATGCAAAGTGTAAGACTGATATCTTTTCTGTGATGTGTGCTATAACTTTCACCTGCCAGTTTTCAATCATCATGAACAATCAGTCCACAGTCTAAGTTGAAAACTGATTACCAACAGGCAATTTTTTATTATCTCTCATCTAACCTTTACTATGTAACAAAAACTCAACTCTGATTTCACATTTTTTTGCAATGTGTTTTGGGCTTGCAGAAACGTCCTTGAGCTTTGCCTATTTTTGTGGGTGTCAGCATTTTCAGAGACATGATTCACAGAGGATAGAATCACTTTCAAGAGTGTGAAATTCTGAGTCCACAGCCTCAATAAGACAAAAGTGAAGAAAATCTATAATTAATTTCAAAAGGCAAATTAAAAATAACTCAGAATTTTCACCCAGTAATTACATAAGCTTGCATTTTGTTATTCAAGTTAGTAATCAAAATAATGAAGGTGAAACCTTCTATTAGAAAATAATACATCCTTCAAACTGAGACACTGAACTGCACCCAAATGCAAAACTAAAATGTCCTAATGAAGCTAAAGTTGAGATTAATTGCTTTCATATATTCATTTTTAATGAAGAGTAACAATTGACTTGACAGGCTAATTATTATAACATCCTGGGTCCATAGTATGTAATAAGAGTTATAATATACCAGTCAATCAAAATCTTTCACTTCTGTTATTGTGCTTGAAATCCTCAAGTTTCTTTGTTTGTCGTATTAACTAGATGACATATGGAAATTACTAAAGGTGTTATCCTCAAGAGAGAACAGAAGCATGAAATATTCTGCTCATATTTCTGCTGAAATTGATGTTGTGAAATGGCTTCGGGTACACTGGGCATAAATTCTTTCCAATTTTATAATAATTAGTATATTACCGTGGGACATATTGAAATGGAAATTTTGATACGATTCACTAAAGCATAGTGCATTCTATCGTTAGACAGTATAGGTTCTTGTAGAATGGAGACAGATTAGATAAACTTTACAATATAACCCCCTAATGAAAGGTATGTTGGAAGATACTATGATATATAGAAGTTATTCCTGATGTTGCTAGATTGTTTTAACAAAAATTTTCAGTAGCTCTGTGTTCTCTCTATATAAAGTAGAAAAGGTATATTTTCTGAGGAATTTAATTTTTTAAGAGCTTATATTTAAAATTTATTACCTGAATGTGTGTGATTCTTCCTTCTACTGCAATTCAATCTTTCTGATGTACTTGCCCAATTATGTTTGTATAGTACCCTCACATTTATATTGAGAGACCCTGCCATCAAAACACACAAAGAAAACTACAGTGAGAAGGAGGAATGTGAAGCAATTAGTCCAGAAGTCAAGCACATGAAAGGATGGAAACTGAAAATCCTGTTTAGCAATGCAGTGTGGGTGAGAAGTCAAGAACAGTGTTCAAGATGTCATTGAGGTACTACTATGATAAAACAGTGCTGATGTACTCATAAGAGGTGTCTGTGAATCATACCTGTTGGGAAGAAGTTGAATTTTTTGCTTCATCTACTCTAAGATACCATCAATTACAACAGTACCACTACCATATTGACTGACTCAACACTTTCTTATCATTTGGAAATTTTATAATTACTGGAAGAGCTTTTTATACATATTCTAATAAAGATGGTCATCATATATCTCTCTTGGTTAGATGTCTATAAGGATAAAAGAAAAATTGATCACATGATTCCTAAAATTTATTCCCAACTCAAGTTTTCTGAAATATTCTTTGACTTGATGTAAGAAATGTCAATATGTTCTTCACAGTGTTGTCCCCTGGGTCACCAAGAGAATCGATAATGCAGCATTTTTAAGAGTGCTGACTACTGTCTTTGTTATTTTCTCCTAAGTTGCTGGCAATTCTTTGTATGTTGATGCTGTTGCTTTGTTCTCTTCACTAAGATATGTCAACAGTTTATCAAATAGCAACCAAAACTCCTTTACCTCCCACATTTTTTTTGGACTGAAACATGGAGGGGTTGCATTTGTCTTCTCCCGTGATCAGGAACAGTAGCCAAGTTCGTGCATGCACAGAGCATAACCACATCCCAATATCACCAGACCAATAGTGAATATAATATGCCATCAAATATTAAGATGCAGCTCAACTTCAGACATTAAAACGTGAAAAACAATGTCACTTAAAGCTGAAGAGTATAATAGGCTCCACCAGGGTTATTCCATTCTTCTAAACACTTCTAAAACACATTCTAATTCTAGAAACAACTAAGAAATAGAATTTCAGCAATTATTCAATTTTTCTTGTTCAAAATAAGGAAATGAGAAAAGATGGGCTCTGTCATGGGACACCAAATAAGATACCACTTACTGTAGCTCACAGAGCTCCAGTCATTAGTCTTCATCAAAGTAAGGCCCTTTTAATGGAAATCCAGATCCAATACAGTACTTGAAAGTGATCACATCATATTATTGGATGGTGGTACATGCATATCTACTAAATTATTAAAGCAAACTCTTCAAATAAGAACAAGGATAATGGATTGGCTTGATTCTGATCACATACCCCTAATCTTTTCTCGTTAGGCTGCTGTTAAAAATACACTAGCTATGAATAAATAAATAAATATCTCAGTCCTGATCTATCTCAGTGTCTTAAAAACTTGCCTAGTTTTGATTTTCTTGTATACATTTCAGGGGATAACAGATACACTTTGCAATATAATGTCTTATTGCAAGGTCTTTACTACATTAAACATAAAAAGCATTGCTCTGCTCCTGTATTTGATTCACTTGTTTCTTCTGACCTCAGGACTACCTTAACTCTACTTATTTTCCACTATCTCTCTTATAATGCTTCATCTCTTCCCCTCAGTCTTTTTTTTTTTTTTAATTCCCCTAAACTGTACATCTGTCTTCCCTAATGTATTTCATCTTTGTCCACTTTTTCCTGGAGAACTGGTCTCAGTCTATCCAGTCCTCCAAGCCAATGATTTCTAGACAATTTCTAGACTCTAACCTTCTATCAGTAAAATAACTGTATGTGGAGGTATAATCTGTGGGTGTGTATATATGTGTAATACTCTACTACTTTTTACTAATTGTTTTTTAGCCCAAATTCTCATATCTGATTAGGTCATAGTTGACAAACTTTTTACTTCATAATATTACTGATAGCACAGTTGGAAACAGGAGTAAAGCTGTCAATCCTGCTCTTGTATTATTATTTGCTTACACCTGTATCAGTTTAGTTCTTAATCTGTATGTTATCAAATGAAGATTTTAAAACCATTTTTGTGATGGTAAACATGGTTAAAATTAGCATACTCTACAAGTCCTCTTAACTTAGGCTATATAAATTGCAATGTCCCAATAAACTAAAACAACTAAGGAGTATAAGCCTCAGAAACCCTGAATTATAGATTTCTCTTCCTTTATTCAGATTGCCTCCCATGTGTTGACATATTTGACATAGGGCTGCTTGAAAATTAATTGAGTCAAGCCTTCAACTAATTATAAATGAAACTTAATTTCTTTAATACATATAGATAGATATTGATATATAGGAGTTGTTATTCTGTTTTCTTTCCTAATTTTAATGAGTCATTTCACATATTCCCTAGAGTGCACAGATTCCTCTTGGAGGTCACTGCTCTGAAATAGCACTTTGACCTCTTTGTCACAAGGTCATGACTCCAATGCTTACATCTTTCTTCCATTCTTCTGGTTGTGCTGACCTCTGCCTACACAAACTTTACTGGTTGGGAAAAATCTAGTTTCTTGCAAAGAGCAGACCAAAAAGCAATAAAAGAATTTTATGTCCACGTAGCTTTCTTGTCTCTGATGTTGAAAATGTTCCCCCTCAGGTACAAAGCAAGTGAAGAAATGAACATACATCAAAATATTCCAACTTGCTTTGAAATCTTGCAATTGCTGATGAAAACTATTCACCTCTAGCTCCTTCTTATCTATTATGAATAAATTACATAGGCAAATTTCTCTTTTTTCTCCATTTTTCCTTCTTACTGGGAGATGAAAAATATTGATGAATATAGGTTAAATAACTCCTTTTTTGCTTTATTTTATTGCTTTGCAATTTTTGAACCTAAGTACCACTACATATTTCCAAAATAATTCTGGCTTTCCTGTTTTGATGAGAAATGGGTCAATTCTCAAAATTTGGTTAATATTGACTATCTACTCTCTGTGACACATATGTTAAGGACTAGAAATAAAAAATATGCTCATAAAGTCCTCAGGGACTCAGGGTCTACTGAACAAGAGAAATGCACACATATGCAATTCTAATAAAATCTTACATGCATATCCTGCATATAAGAATACAAGCAAGGGATAATTAATTCTGCTTAGAGAGAAGAGAAGGGAGTTTGGTCTTAAATGATGAATGGCCATTTGAAACTTTATAGGAAGAAGGAAAGCTAGAAAAATACATGGAGCATTAAAAAAAAATGCATGGCTCATCCACTAGAGGGCAGGCAGCGGAAGCAAGAAGAACTACAATCCTGCAGCCTGTGGAACAAAAACCACGTTCACAGAAAGATAGACAAGATGAAAAGGCAGAGGGCTATATACCATATGAAGGAACAAGATAAAACCCCAGAAAAACAACTAAATGAAGTGGAGATAGGCAACCTTCCAGAAAAAGAATTCAGAATAACGATAGTGAAGATGATCCAGGACCTCAGAAAAAGAATGGAGGCAAAGATCGAGAAGATGCAAGAACTGTTTAACAAAGACCTAGAAGAGTTAAAGAACAAACAAACAGAGATGAACAATACAATAACTGAAATGAAAACTACACTAGAAGGAAACAATAGCAGAATAACTGAGGCAGAAGAATGGATAAGTGACCTGGAAGACAGAATGGTGGAATTCACTGCTGCAGAACAGACTAAAGAAAAAAGAATGAAAAGAAATGAAAACCGCCTAAGAGACCTCTGGGACAACATTAAATGCGACAACATTTACATTATAGGGGTCCCAGAAGGAGAAGAGAGAGAAAGGACCAGAGAAAAAATTTGAAGAGATTATAGTTGAAAACTTCCCTAATATGGGAAAGGAAATAGCCACTCAAGTCCAGAAGTGCAGTGAGTCACACAGTAATCAAACTGGCAAAAATTAAAGACAAAGAAAAATCATTGAAAGCAGCAAGGGAAAAACGACAAATAACATACAAGGGAACTCACATAAGGTTAGCAGCTGACTTCTCAGCAGAAACTCTACAAGCCAGAAGGGAGTGGCATGATATACTTAAAGTGATGAAAGGGAAGAACCTACAACCAAGATTACTCTACCCAGCAAGGATCTCATCCAGATTTGATGGAGAAATCAGAAGCTTCAGAGAAAAGCAAAACCTAGGAAAACTCAGCACCACCAAACCAGCTCTACAACAAATGTTAAAGGAACTTCTCTAAGTGGGAAACACAAGAGAAGAAAAGAACCTACAGAAACAAACCCAAAACAATTAAGAAAATGGTCATAGGAACGTACATATCGATAATTACCTTAAACATGAATGGATTAAATGTTCCAACCAAAAGACACAGACTTGCTGAATGGATACTAAAACAAGACCCATATATATGCTGTCTACAAGAGACCCACTTCAGTCCCAGGGACACATACAGACTTAAAGTGAGGGCATAGAAAAAGATATTCCATGTAAATGGAAATCAAAAGAAAGCTGGAGTAGTTATACTCATATCAGATAAAATAGAATTTAAAATAAAGAATGTTACAAGAGACAAGGAAGGACACTATATAATGATCAAGGGATCAATCCAAGAAGAAGATATCACAATTATAAATATACATGCACCCAACATAGGAGCACCTCAATACATAATGCAACTGCTAACAGCTATAAAAGAGAAAATCGACATTAACACAATAATAGTGGGGGACTTTAACACCTCACGTACACCAATGGACAAATCATCCAAAATGACATTAAATAAGGAAACAGAAGCTGTAAATGACACTATAGCCCAGATAGATTTAATAGATATTTATAGGACATTCCATACAAAAACAGCAGATTACACTTTCTTCTCAAGTGTGCACAGAACATTCTCCAGGATACATCACATCTTGGGTCACAAATCAAGCTTCAGTAAATTTAAGAAAATTGGAATCATATCAAGCATCTTTTCTGACCACAACGCTATGAGATTAGAAATGAATTACAGGGAAAAAAAACGTAAAAAACACAAACCCATGGAGGCTAAACAATACGTTACTAAATAACCAAGGGATCCCTGAAGAAATCAACACATACCTAGAGACAAATGACAATGAAAACATGATGATCCAAAACCTATGGGATGCAGCAAAAGCAGTTCTAAGAGGGAAGTTTATAGCTATACAAGCCTACCTCAAGAAACAAGAAAAATCTCAAGTAAATGATCTAACCTTACACCTAAAGGAACTAGAGAAAGAAGAACAAACAAAACCCAAAGTTAGTTAGAAGGAAAGAAATCATAAAGATCAGAGCAGAAATAAATGAAGTAGAAACAAAGAAAACAATAGCAAAGATCAATAAAACTAATAGCTTGTTCTTTGAAAAGATAAACAAAATTGATAAACCATTAGCCAGACTCATCAAAAAAAAGAGGGAGAGGACTCAAATCAATAACATTAGAAATGAAAAAGGAGAAGTTACAACAGGCACTGCAGAAATACAAAGCATCCTAAGAGACTACTACAAGCAACTGTATGCCAAAAAAATGGACAACCTGGAAAAAATGGACAAATTCTTAGAAAGGTATAACCTTTCAAGACTGAACCAGGAAGAAACAGAAAATATGAACAGACCAATCAAAAGTAATGAAGTTGAAACTGTGATTAAAAACTTTCCAACAAACAAAAGTCCAGGACCAGATGGCTTCACAGGTAAATTCTATCAAACATTTAGAGAAGAGGTAACACCCATCCTTCCCAAACTCTTCCCAAAAATTGCAGAGGAAGGAACACTCCCAAACTCATTCTATAAGGCCACCATCACCCTGATACCAAAACCAGACAAAGATACTACAAAAAAAGAAAATTACAGGCCAATATCACTGATGAACATAGATGCAAAAATCCTCAACAAAATACTAGTAAACAGAATCCAACAACACATTAAAAGGATGATACGCCATGATCAAGTGGGATTTACCCCAGGGATGCAAGGATTCTTCAATATATGCAAATCAATCAATGTGATACACCATTTTAACAAATTGAAGAATAAAAACCATATGATCATCTCAATAGATGCAGAAAAAGTTTTGACAAAATTCAACACACATTTATGATAAAAGCTCTCCATAAAGTGGGCATAGAGGGAATCTACCTCAACATAATAAAGGCCATATACGACAAAGCCACAGCAAACATCATTGTCAATGGTGAAAAACTGAAAGCATGTTCTCTAAGATTAGGAATGAGACAAGGATGTCCAATCTCACCACTATCATTCAACATAGTTTTGGAAGTCCTGGCCACGGCAACCAGAGAAGAAAAAGAAATAAAAGGAGTCCAAATCAGAAAAGAAGAAGTAAAACTGTCACTGTTTGCAGATGACAGGATACTATACATAGAGAATCCTAAAAATGCCACCAGAAAACTGCTAGAGCTAATCAATGAATTTGGTAAAGCTGCAAAATTAATGCACAGAAATCTCTTGCATTCCTATACACTAATGATAAAAAAAATCTGAAAGAGAAATTATGGAAACACTTCCATTTACTATTGCAACAAAAAGAATAAAATACCTAGGAAGAAACCGACCTAGGGAGACAAAATACCTGTGTGCAGAAAACTATGACACTGATGAAAGAAATTAAAGATGATACCAACAGATGGAGACAGGTACCATGTTCTTGGACTGGAAGAATCAATATTGTGAAAATGACTATACTACCTAAAGCAATCTACAGATTCAATGCAATCCCTATCAAATTACCAATGGCAGTTTTTACAGAACTAGAACAAATCATCTTAAAATTTGTATGGAGACACAAAAGACCCCCAATAGCCAAAGCAGTCTTGAGGGAAAAAAACGGAGCTGGAGGAATGAGCCTCCCTGACTTCAGAATATACTACAAAGCTACAGTAATCAAGACAATATGGTACTGGCACAAAAACAGAAACATAGATGAATAGAAAAAAGATAGAAAGCCCAGAGATAAACCCACACACCTGTGGTTAACTAATCTATGACAAAGGAGGCAAGGATATACAATGGAGAAAAGAGAGTCTCTTCACTAAGTGGTTCTGGGAAAACTGGAGAGCTACATGTGAAAGAATTAACTTAGAACATTCCCTAACACCATACACAAAAATAAACTCAAAATGGATTCGAGACCTAAATGTAAGATCGGACACTATAAAACTCTTAGAGGAAAGGAGAGGAAGAACACTCTTTGACATAAGTCACAGCAAGATCTTTTCTGATCCACCTCCTAGAGTAATGGAAATAAAAACAAAAATAAACAAATGAGACCTAGTGAAGCTTAAAAGCTTTTGCACAGCAAAAGAAACCATAAACAAGATGAAAAGACAACCCTCAGAATGGGAGAAAATATTTGCAAATGAAGCAACGGACAAAGGATTAATCTCCAATATATATAAACAGCTCATGCAGCTCAATATTAAAGAAACAAACAACCCAATACAAAAATGAGCAGAAGACATAAATAGACATTTCTCCAAAGAAGACCTACAGATCTCCAAGAAGCACATGAATAGCTGCTCAACATCACTAATTATTAGAGAAATGCAAATCAAATCTACAATGAGGTATCACCTCACACCAGTTAGAATGGGCATCATCAGAAAACCTACAAACAACAAATGCTGGAGAGGGTGTGGAGAAAAGGGAACCCTCTTGCACTGTTGGTGGGAATGTAAATTGATACAGACACTATGGAGAACAGTACAGAGGTTCCTTAAAAAACTAATAATAGAATTACCATATGATCCAGCAATCCAATTACTGGGCATATACCCAGAGAAAACCATAATTCAAAAAGACACGTGCACCCCAATGTTCATTGCAGCCGTATTTACAATAGCCAGGTCATGGAAGCAACCTAAATGCCCATCGACAGATGAACAGATAAAGATGATGTGGTACATATATACAGTGGAATATTACTCAGCCATAAAAAAGGAACGAAACTGAGTCATTTGTTGAGACGTGGATGGATCTAGAGTCTGTCATACAGAATGAAGTAAGTCAGAACGAGAAAAACAAATATTGTATATTAACGCATGTATGTGGAACCTAGAAAAATGGTACAGATGAACCAGTTTGCAGGGCAGAAATTGAGACACAGATGTAGAAAACAAATGTATGGACACCAAGGGAGGAAAACCGCAGCGGGGTGGGGATGGTATTTTGCTGAATTGGGCGATTGGGATTGACATGTATACACTGATATGTATAAAATTGATGACTAAGAAGAACCTGCAGTATAAAAAAAAAAAAAAAAATGTTTGGTTCCATGTCATGTGTAATGAGGAAGAGAGGAAGAGAGAATGACTTCACACACAGCTCAATTAGAATTGTTTTTTCCGAAAGGTAAAAACCTCACATTCATCCAAATTGAGATGTTTTATAAACTTTATTTTATGAGTAAGTCATTTATTTTTGTAATTTGGGGGTATAATCCATATATATATAAGCTACAGCTGTTATTCTTTTAAACAGTAGAATAAATATTTCTGGCTAACTTAATCATAAAACTACTTGAAGGCAAATAAGCAGCTGAGAAAATTATAATAAAATCTAAGGCAGAAAACAGAGCAGGCTAAAGTTTTGCATTAAAGAACTCACTTATACTTTCGTCATTCTATTTCCACAGAATGGCTCAGTTTCAAATAATTGATATCATTGTATCTTTCTCATAAAGATTAACTTTTGCAAGAGAAAGAGTCTAATTTGATTAAGCTGGGTTTGGGACCTGGAAGACAAAGGAGCAATCCACATAGAATTGGGCAGGGTAGTTTTCTAAAAGGCATTGTGACCAAAGGAGCATGGAATAAAAGGTGTGCTTGCAAAATTAACAGTTTCTTATCAATTTCATTTCTCAGCATAAAGACAACCTTTTGTTTCATACTAAAATTCAATACTTGACATAGCACTTTAGTGGTCTTCTTTTAAAATTTACAATTGCTTGAATAATGCCCCCCACAAAGATTTTATATTCTTCTCTATTACCTTTTCCTAACAGAAAACCTATTTCCCAATGATTTGAATTATTTTTTGTCTATAGAGTAGGTGGCATAAGATGCCTAAAAGTTGATAAGACATTATTGACTTCCAATGTACTATAACAATTTTTGTATGGCTTGGTAGATGAACACAGAATGGCAAAAATGGGATTAATTTTTAAAAGATCCAAGAATATACTTTACTGATTCACCACTCCCACATCTGCTTCTTGGTTCCTAGATTTATGTATTCTGGCTCCAAGAGAATCAGTACTATATTGACCAATGGCTTAGAGAATATAGCATATCTTTCAGCCCTCTCAGCCTATGTTAGCATCATCTTATGTCACATCGTCATTTGTTAAATTTTTATCAGAGCCTGGTAACCTGCCAAAATGTGTTTCTCTGAGGTAACTAACAAAAGGATCATGGCTTTTCTCCCCCACCTTAAGATCCTACTCTCCAGCTGTGAGAATAATGCTTGCCAAAAGCTCCATCCATTCTATCACAGACACTGGGAATCATTGTATCAGCTGCATCTTCAAATTAGTGGAAAGAACCATTAGTGATATAGCCTGGTATTGCTTTGTCTTGCTCTCAAATGTTGCACACAAATTTCACAACTTCTTACTTCACCTGGTAAGTAGGTCGTAGAAGGACACCTAAATGTTTTCAAAGTCCTAGGTAGCCATCTAAATATTGTTTGTTCTTCTTAATAGTAGCAGAACAAAAATGAGCAGTATTTCATTTACTTTAGAGACAACATCCTGATATGACTTCAGACCATACAAACTCCAGAAACTTTCCTGAAATAAAATATACATAAAATCTTCCATTTTGCTTTACTATCTCTTACTCTGTGATACTCTTATTTAAACATCTATACATACCACAAATGCTTACCTTCTGGGCATTAACATCAAAATACTCTTATAGTCATGCAATAATCACTGTGACATTGTTAGCCAATAGCATGAATTAAACTGTGACACACAGCAAGAAAACAAAAGTGTGGTAGCCTGAATGATGTTCTCCAAATATGTCCACATTCCAATCCCCAGAACCCATGAGTGTGTTTCTTTACATGGCAAGAAGTCTTTGCAGAGGTGATTAAATAAAGAAATTTTTGATGGTAGATTATCCAGGTGGGTCCAATGATATCACAAGAGTTCTTATAAAAAGAATACAGGAAGGTCAAAATCAGATAAGTAGGTGTGATGAGGGAAGCAAAGGTCTGAGGAATTCAGGCCATCTCTGGAAGGTAGAAAAGGCAAGGAAATAGATTCTCTCCAGAAGGGAACACCATCCTGTTTATACATTGTAGACTTCTGATAATATATTTCTGATGTTTTCATCCACTAAAAGACTAGACGATAGTATATTTTTTGTTTTAAGCCACCAAATTTGCAGCAATCTGTTATAGCAGGAGCAGAAAACTAATACAAACAGCAAAAGGATACTATTGATTTTACTGGGAAAAATAAACTACTTCAATAGCTGATACCAATAGCCAGGAGCTACATTACTTTATCCCAGTAAGGCTACAACATCAAGGAGAGTATATAAATATGGAGTCATCTTTTTAAAATTAAGCTTCCATAATCCTATCATTTTCTAAGTCTCATCAGTAAATTTCACAGGTCAAATGAAAGATTTGAACAGGCATGGTATGGAAATTTCCACCCTGATTTTTTTTTTTTTTTTTTTAGGACTTTGATGTTGACTAATATCTTTGAGTTTCCCAAGGATGTCATTACTTTTGTAGGGAGAA
This sequence comes from Platanista minor, assembly GCA_004363435.1. Classification (NCBI taxonomy): domain Eukaryota; kingdom Metazoa; phylum Chordata; class Mammalia; order Artiodactyla; family Platanistidae; genus Platanista; species Platanista minor. The sequence goes on from RJWK010002098.1 coordinate 58,427, forward strand.
GAGTCTCCAGCAACTTCCTCTTGCTCATTCCTTCAATAATGACTCTTACAGTAGAGTCGGTGGAGGATTCTTCCATTTTCTGAGAATATCTATTCAGATTATTACTCTCAGCATATGTGAAGAAAAACATATCAAAAGTCTGGGTTTGAGGTCAGAATCAGGCATCCTCTATTTCCTGAGCCCTATAAGCCTGCATTCTTCCCAGCAGGCCACAGTAGTACATTTTGTACCCAATGCTTTCTAAAACTTTCAGCTATTTCTCATTATACAGTATTGCTCTGGATATTAATCCAGGTCTCCTTGTAGCCAGCTAATGAAAGATTCACAGTATATATCTGTGGTTGTAAAATGTGCACACAGTTTCTTCTTTAAGACTACACAGCAATTGTATTTCATTTCTAGTAGCCTCCTGGCTCTTTGTCCTATATATATGTAGACCATATATCGCCATTTGATCTGGTTACCTTTCAATCCATTATGCTCAATGTGGTAATCATGATGAGTGAACAGATGCACATAAAAGATCCATTCTAGGGGCTTCCCTGGTGGAGCAGTGATTGAGAGTCCGCCTGCCAATGCAGGGGATGCGGGTTCGTGCCCGATCCGGGAAGATCCCACATGCCACGGAGCGGCTGGGCCCGTGAGCCATGGCTGCTGAGCTTGCGCGTCCGGAGCCTGTGCTCCGCAATGGGAGAGGCCACAACAGTGAGAGGCCCACGTACAGCAAAAAAAAAAAAAAAAAAAAAAGAAAAAATCCATTCTAGCTTTCCAATATCTCAAAGTCTGTGACAGTACTTCTTCTAGATATAGACAGGGATTTTTAGTCTTTCAATGTCAGTTAGCAAACTGGATTTAGGTTGGCTCTTTCTAAAACAGAGGCAGCAGCTGTCCACTTAAACTAGCTCAATAAATGTAGAAACTTTATTGAGAATAGCTATTTTGATAAATCCAGCCTGCTCCAAAATTATGTTCCTCAGCCCCCTCCTTGGCTAAGCCTTCTCAAAATCCAATCTTACAAATAATTTCCAGGCTTTGACTACCCAAATAAGCAAATTCCTGTAAATCCTCTGGGACTAACTCTTAGCTTCACTATGATGAGGGAAGGTAGTCGCTCAACAAAGCAGATTTCTCTTGCATGAGAAACAAGGATTCTTTCCAGAAGAGGATGTTTCACAAGGCTTTGAGGGATCTGGGTTCTCCAACTGGTCTTATTCTCCCATATACTGTGCCCTACTTGTCCCAGCTGTTGGGGATATATTAGTTCTAGAGCTGTGCTTGAACATCACAAAGGAAAACTGAAAAGGCTGTAAATTCAACCAATTTATAATTCAGTAATCTACAGAATTAATCTCTAAGATTTTTTTGGTGATCCCAGCTCTACGGCTGTATGAGAGAAAATTTTTTTTTTTTTTCAGCACAGTTACAGAAAGACCCTGAGTTTCAATCCATGCCTTAAGGTAAGAATTTAAAGATTTGTGCTTGTCACTCTTTTGTTTTTAAAATATCGAATATTTCAGAAACAACTCTCTTTCCCCTTGCTTGCAGAATTATTTGACCTTTCTGAGCTGTTCTGTGACAGTAGTTAGTCACCCAAAACCTTGCTCTTGCTGAACACATGGTTCCAGGTGACCACAGGGAAATATTTAATTAGCTGTTAGAACGCTGATTACCTTGGGGCAGTGATTTTCCAGTTCTGGAATGTTAATGGGAATCTCAATGTCATTTCCTGTATTTCAATGTCATAACCCATTCTAAATACCCCATATTTCACAGAGAGTTTGTGGTGTGAAATTCATTCTAAATCTTTATGTCAGTTACTTTGGATACTTGCTAAGGACAAATTTATTCTGGAAAACTTAACTTTCATAATCAAATAGAAAACTTAACAAGTAGGCTTCAGAATGGAGAAATAATATCAGGAGAGCCCTTGGGATTAGGTAGAAGGAACTAACTGGCAGTTTTTTAACTTAACAGAAATTAAGATGATACAGTTCTAGTAGTTTTCCATCCTTGGGTAATGTTCCTTAAAATTCAAATATCTAGATGTGATTTGCCTAGTTTTTGTCACCGTTCCCCCACCTTGGCTAGTGTTGGTGGTAGAGGGTGGCATCTGGATTTATAATTCCATCAAGAACACACTGAGTGGAAAAGTAGTGTGCTAAGGGAAGGAAGAAAGGGAAAAGAGGAAGGAGTGCTCTCAGGCAGAAACAACAAATGACCAATAAAGTTTTGAAACATGAATGCAGTTAGCTCTCAAATTCAAGCCCCAATTTATATACATATCTATCTATCTATCTTATCTATCTAATTTCATATACAATTTATATATTTACATATAATGAGAAAATTATTATTTCTTTTAGGGCTATTAGCTTATATATGACACTCATATAAAAGCTAAAACCTAACTCAGAAAGTTATCCAATAACTATCCTATAACCTATAGGCATCTTAATTATTTAAACTATATCACATGTCACATTTATGCATCATATGCAAGACTGTGTTTGTAATATAATTATAGCATATGCATAATAAATGATTTAATTCACATGTTCCAATTTAAAGTGAACAAAACCTCCATTCTGGGTGGTTACAGTCTAAAATGTATATAAAGGCAGCGAGGGCTTCCCTGGTGGCGCAGTGGTTGAGAGTCGGCCTGCTGATGCGGGGAACGCGGGTTCGTGCCCCGGTCCGGGAGGATCCCACATGCCGCGGAGCGGCTGGGCCCGTGAGCCATGGCCGCTGAGCTTGCGCGTCCGGAGCCTGTGCCCTGCAATGGGAGAGGCCACAACAGCGACAGGCCCGTGTACAGCAAAAAAAAAAAAAAAAAAAAGGCAGCGAATTAGGAGGAAAGGAGGAAAAAAATCTAGACTGAAGACTTGGAATCAATATCTGGCTGCTTCACTTTTCAAAAATACATGTATAAATCTTTAAAATATGTTTTTAGGCCTAAATTTAAAAATGCCTTCAAAAAAATGGGAAAACAAAGACCAACCTCATACCTACTGGTTAAAGGTTGATGTCAGCAACTTAGTGAACATGGAATAGACAGAGGTTTCAGAAAGTACTGTGTCAGAAAACAATTGTATATACATGTCTGAATGTATAATGCAGGCGAGTAGAATGGGCCACCCACAAATATGCCAGTTTTGCATGTGGATTATTACAAGCTGAAGACAGTCAAGACCCAACAGACTCAGATAGACTTTTTCTTCCCTTTAACTGTCTAAAAAAATTTAGATAGAGGCCTTGTACCAGGAAAAGAGCTAATATCAAAGATAACTTTTTTCTGTCAGAAAGATTTATCTGCATGGCATGACAAACATTTGTTTACCAAACATCTGCTCTTCTCATTTTCCTGTAATTTATCTTCCTTCCCTTGAAGCCCCAAACCCCTACCCACTTCTGCTTAGCTCAGGATGGCACATCAGCTTCAACTGCCTGACTGTCTGTGGGTATCATGTCTTTGGGGCTCTCATATGTAGTAAATTTGTTTTTCTCCCTTTAATCTGTCTTATGTCAATTTAATTATTAGACTAGCCAAAGAACCTCAAAAAAAAGAAGGGAAAAGTTTACTACCTCTACAAATGCAGATTAAGAGGATGGGTTAGCAAGTCAGGCTGAATGGGATCAAAATGTGATCCCACTATTTGCTGGCTGTATGACCTTGGGAGAATCTCTGTCTCTAAATTTCAGTTTCTTCATCTGTAAAATGGCAGTTATGATACAGCACATGGTAGTTATAAGGATTAAATAAGCTAATGCAGTTAGCATACAGAGTCTACTCCAAATTACGTATATTCAAAATATATAAAGATTATTTATCCATTGATTTATATTTATACATGGACATATATATATATATATATATATATACACACACATGTACACATATATATGTAAAACTTGGTGTGTTTTACACCATCATTCTAACACATGTTACTCTATAGTCAAGATATATTTAATCCATAAAATAGCATGAGAGAACTGGATAATATAAGAAAATCAAAATCTCTTTTTAACTTTCTTATGACTTCACAAGTAACTAGAGGTGAAAAGGAGCAGCTAGTAAGCTCAGCAATTCTCAGTGATGTAGGGGATTTTTGAGTAATTATTTTCCTTCTTAAGTAGTTTCTCTCTCATTAAACTGTGAAGAGATGCATACATGGGTTTTGAGTCAGATCTCTAAAGCATAAGCAGAATTTACTGTCTACCCTCTAGCATTTTTTTTGTAATGCAGATTAACAGCTGTTCTCATGGCTTTTTTCCTAAGGTAAAGAACCAGAGGACCAATAAGAGTTCAGGAAATACACTTTGTTCTTTAAAAATCAGCACAACAGAGACAGAGCACATAGAGACAAGGTATTCAGATTACTTTTCTTTATCTTTCCATGTACCCAGTGACTATGTGATGAGTTTCCACCTGCATGCTGAGTTTTCTGGTGAAATAATTTTTAGAAGGTCATCCTTCTGAAAAAAGAATGAAACAGTAAAATCTCAGAGTTTGAAAACAGATGAGGTCTAATTTACCCAGAGGACTAAGATGATTAAATTTAGATTCCAACCTCTTCCTAAACTACCAAAGACAAGGTTAGATACAACTAGGTGATACATGGTAGGTCCCTTTACCAATTAATTTACCACTTGAGTTACACTGGATGCTTTTATGTAGCTAGTAACGGAAAACCGGACTAAAATTGAATCAAACCACAAGGATTTTTAGGACTTAGGACTTCAGAAGGCAGGTGGTCCAAAGTTTTGTTCAATGGCTTGGGAAGGCCAGCAGCCACCCAAAATTTTCTGATCCTTTTGCTAAATCATATTCAGTTTGATGGCAATTTCTCTTTAAATATACTATATCAACAGGGCAGTGTAACAAAGCAGGAAGAAAGATGAGGTTGGGGATAACAGGTGAAGATCTTTCTCTTCCAGCCCCAGATGATTTCTCTTTGTATTTCATTGATCGCAACTAGGCCATGTTCCTGCTCTTAGTTGAGAAATGAGTGAAAAACTAGCATTTTTCACCTATGTAATGGTTAAAAATTAGGAGGCATCACTTAGATTGCATGAAATAACTGGAGTAAGAACAGTTAGTTGAATAAGAAATATGTTGATATATCACATGCTTCATTGACAAGAAAAACAGAAACTTAACTATTTCAAGTGTGCTACATCATTTACCGGGTTACTCCCCAGCACCTTTTGACCCTGTCAGCCTATGGTATATTTAAATCTCAAAAAATATTTTGATACTGCCAAAGAAATTTAAAAGCATTCCAATGCCCACCTGGTTTCCCATTCACTAACATTACATGACTACATAGCCCATCCATCTGCTTTGTCATCATAAGTTTTCATTTCAGCATATTTCATCCAACAATAGTAATATTCCAAACAAGCAGTCTCTTCATGAGAAAGTGATGGAAAAAACAAATTCTGCCTATGTTCCTGCTTCTAAAGCTAAAGTCTGATTAAAAGAGAACATCTTTTTCTTCTACTTCCATGACTCATTTTTCTAGTTCTTTACCAGGTAACACAAGACATATAACTGGTACAAACGCAGATATAGTGAACCACAGTGAAAGGATGATTTCTATCCCATTGCCCTGTGATCTCAAATCTTTGGACCAGAAAAAAACACCCCAGAATTGAATCCTTGTTATTTGCCTCCCACCCTCCTGCTCTCCCCTTCCTATCATTTTCTAATTTCCCCATAAATCAGGAAGGTAGATGCTACAAATAACTGGTCAAGTTTAAGGAGATATTGCTGTGGCCTTATGGAGGGAATTTTTTTTTTCTTTTTTAGCAGAAACCTTTGTAATATAACTTTTGAATTAAAGCCTAAGTTCCTTCCATTTGAATTTTACTATGTATTTTTATGACTTGAAAGCACAGTAATATGATGTAGAGATTCTTTCAATTACACTATTAAAAACGTTTTCTCAATCTATCATATATTACATATGTTGCTACTTGGCAGCTACTTGTAGTTTATAACTAGAATATGTGAAATTCTTAATAGAATTTCTAGTATCCCAGGTATTATTTAACCACATGGCTGAATTTAAGAGGAAATAAATATTTCATATTTGAGCAAAACTTTTGTAGCTTAGGATGGTTTCCAGATTTATGTAAGTGCCTCTTTTCTGACCCATCTTTCTTTAATAAAGATTGAGCCACTGGTTGACTGACTGAAGTCAATCTTTTGCAGACAGACTTGCTTCTGGATTTCAGGCGCATGAAACTCTCCATCTTGTTAAATCTTCCCCTGAGGGGGAAAACATTTGAAATGCCCCCCAAATGTATTATTAAATTCTCTTTCAAAGGGATAGTTGAGGAAAATACAAAGTGCCACATTTTCTTTTAGCACCTAGGGCTAATGCAATATTTTCTTTTATTCTCTTCTAAGATCTCTAGGTTTGTAACCGCTGAGGTGGGTGTGGAAAAAGGCATTAGCATCAAGATTTGCAGTGCTCTGAGTGGGCAAGTGCCACTTTTAGTCTGAGCTCTGCAACTCTCTCTCTACCTCTAGCTTCAGGGCTCCATCTTCATTGCTTTGACCCTTGGACAAACACAGTATTCACAGGGGTCAGACCAGAGAGCTCAGGTGCAGAGTGCTATGGGATGTAACCATTATCTCCAGTTTAAGAAAACAATACAGACTCCAAGCTTGCTAGGGTTTTTAATACCTCAAGGGCTGGGTGTATGAGAGGTCATATATATCTCACTTGTAACTGTCCTTGCTAAACTTCTACACTAGAAGCAAATTCTAGATGGGGCAAATTCTAGACTAAAACCAGGCTGGATTTGGGGGAGTTCTCTCCTGATAGGGATCAGCACTGCGCTTCCTTGGTTTAACTAATGTAGCCTGTGTATTTATGCATCTCTCTGCACATGTGGACCCTAGTGGGTACTCAAACATGGAATCATGTTTCATGAATGAAAAAAAATGAATAAAAGGATGAAAGAATGAAGACTGAAAGCTGACTTAGTCTTCCTATCCTAAGTTCTGTACTGTGTCTAGGAAATTTTCTTCTAAGGTTTTTGTTCTCATTTGTTTGTTTTGTCCAGGTAGTTTCAAAATGAGTAGATTCCAAAGTAACCCTTTTTTCTTTTTTAAAATCTGTCTCAGGCTTCCCTGGTGGCTCAGTGGTTGAGAGTCCGCCTGCCGATGCAGGGGACACGGGTTCGTGCCCCGGTCCGGGAAGATCCCACATGCCGCGGAGCGGCTGGGCCCATGAGCCATGGCCGCTGAGCCTGCGTGTCTGCAGCCTGTGCTCCGCAGCGGAAGAGGCCACAGTGGTGAGAGGCCCGCGTACCGAAAAAAAAAAAGAAAATAATAATCTGTCTCTCATTCTCTGGTTCCTGTCTTGGTAAATGACAACATTTATGCAATCATTCAAAAAAAATTAAATTGCTTTACTTTTTCAATTCACTTCTTGTTTTTTATTCATACTCTTCACCCATCCTATCTGTTCCTAAGGCAGTTTAGGGACACACTGCATTTTAGTTGGGCAAGTGACAAAGTATCTTAAAAAGCTGGTTGCTCTACAACCTCAGAGCTCTCCAATACTTTCTCTGCAATGTCTAAAGAGAATGAAATAAAATGTGAATCTGATCCCATCTCTCCCTGACTTAAATCTTCTTAGTTTATCCTCACTGCAAAGGAGATAAAACCAAACTTGTTGTTATAAATATTTACCTATTTTCCCAAAATGTTGTCAGGTTCTATCTTTATTATGAATATATTATCTACACTTCTGATTCACACATAAATCTGACACTGTTTTTCTCAGAGTTAAATTCTTGCAGTAAATAAGAAGTACCCAATAAATGACTTACAAACAAATCAATGAAAAAATAGAGATGATACTGAACTGAAATCTATTTCCTTACAACTTATTTTCATTTATCTTAGAAATTACCCTAGGACCTTAAAACTCTAATTCTTTTATTTTATTTAATTTTTGGTCCTAGGCAACTTTCCAATAATTTAAAGATATTCCTTCATAGATTTGTCAACACTAGCCGAGAATCACCTCTTTGGTATGCTGATTTTCCTAATTCTTTATTCTCTTCTTGAATTATATCTTTTATCTTTTTAATTTTATTAATTACAGAACTATTCAAACTCATGCAAAAGAAAAGAAAATAACAGATTGAGGACCAACCAGCTAGCTTCAAGAATTAACAAAGCATGGACTAAGTTGTTTCATCAATATCATCACCTCCATATCCAAACAACTTTGATTTTTTATGACACAAATTCCAGACATAATATTTTTATCAGTAAATGTTTTGGCATGTATCTCCAAAGGATAAATTTCTTACATTAGCACGGTTTCATGACCCACTCTTCATTCTGGTCAATTTCTTCTGAACATGTTTGAGTCTCCTTGTATCCCTCCATACATGATACACAGTGTTACATGTGAATAACCAGAATGAGACAATCAGCAGAGAAAGAGTATCACCGCCACCCTAACTCCACATACACACTTCTAAATAATTATATTTTTATTTGCTGGATAAAAAATAAACTCTTTGCTCCTTTAGTAGTTGTTTTTCAATGTTTACTCATTTCAACTTACCAAGTAGGATACTTCTTTGTCTCATGTTCTACAATATTCTCTCAGCCTGTGCATGGAAATTTTTATACGCACTCTTAGAAAACCCAGGGACCACAGTTCATCTTTTATTATTTTGGATGAATTTTTAAGAAAATCACATAAAAGTGTAAATGACTTTAGCATCTGAAACAGCTTATAAATTGATCTACAGAGATGGTAAAATCGGATGACTCTAAGGAAGGAGGATAAGCCAGTGGGAGAGGTAGTAGAAAGGGAAGAATTAGGACGTTCAAAATTCTTTGAAAATATTTAAACCATTGGTTACAAATTATTATTTAACCTTATTTTTTTCATCTTTATTGGATTATAATTGCTTTATAGTGGTGTGTTAGTTTCTGCCTTATAACAAAGTGAATCAATTATACATATGCATATGTTCCCATATCTCCTCCCTCTTGCATCTCCCTCCCTCCCACCCTCCTATCCCACCCATCCAGGTGGTCACAAAGCACCAAGCTGATCTCCCTGTGCTATGCGGCTGCTTCCCACTAGCTATCTATTTTACGTTTGGTAGTGTATATATGTCCATGCCACTCTCTCACTTTGTCACAGCTTACCCTTCCCCCTCCCCATATCGTCAAGTCCATTCTCTAGTAGGTCTGTGTCTTTATTCCCGTCTTGCCACTAGGTTCTTCACATTTCTTTTTCTCTTAGATTCTATATATATGTGTTAGCATATGGTATTTGTCTTTCTCTTTCTGACTTACTTCACTCTGTATGACAGACTCTAGGTCCATCCACCTCACTACAAATAATTCAATTTCATTTCTTTTTATGGCTGAGTGATATTCCATTCTATATATGTGCCACATCTTCTTTATCCATTCATCTGTCGAAGGACACTTAGATTGCTCCCATGTCCTGGCCATTATAAATAGAGCTTCAATGAACACTGTGGTACATGAATCTTTTTGATTATGGTTTTATCAGGGTATATACCCAGTAGTGGGATTGCTGGGTCAGATGGTAGTTCTATTTTTAGTTTTAAGGAACCTCCATACTGTTCTCCATAGTGGCTGTACCAATTCACATTCTGACCAGCAGTGCAAGAGTGTTCCCTTTTCTCCACACCCTCTCCAGCATTTTTTGTTTCTAGATTTTTTGATGATGGACATTCTGACCGGTGTGAGATGATATCTCACTGTAGTTTTGACTTGCATTTCTCTAATGATTAATGATGTTGAGCATTCTTTCATGTGTTTGTTGGCAGTCTGTATATCTTCTTTGGAGAAATGTCTATTTAGGTCTTCTGCCCATTTTTGGATTGGGTTGTTTGTTTTTTTTTGTTATTGAGCTGCATGAGCTGCTTGTAAATTTTGGAGATTAATCCTTTGTCAGTTGCTTCATTTGCAGATATTTTCTCCCATTCTGAGGGTTGTCTTTTGGTCTTGTTCATGGTTTCCTTTGCTGTGCAAAAGGTTTGAAGTTTCATTAGGTCCCATTTGTTTATTTTTTTTTTTATTTCCATTTCTCTAGGAGATGGGTCAAAAAGAATCTTGCTGCGATTTATGTCAGAGTGTTCTGCCTATGTTCTCCTCTAAGAGTTTGATAGTTTCTGGCCATACATTTAGGTCTTTAATCCATTTTGAGCTTATTTTTGTGTATGGTGTTAGTGAGTGTTCTAGTCTCATGCTTTTACATGTAACTGTCCAGTTTTCTCATCACCACTTATTGAACAGGCTGTCCTTTCTCCACTGTACATGCCTGCCTCCTTTATCAAAGATAAGGTGACCATATGTGTATGGGTTTATCTCTGGGCTTTCTATCCTGTTCCATTGATCTATATTTCTGTTTTTGTGCCAGTACCATACTGTCTTGATTACTGTAGCTTGGTAGTACAGTCGGAAGTCAGGGAGTCTGATTCCTCCAGCTCCATTTTTCGTCCTCAAGATTGCTTTGGCTATTCGGGATCTTTTGTGTTTCCATACAAATTGTGAAATTTTTGGTTCTAGTTCTGTGAAAAATGCCAGTGGTAGTTTGATAGGGATTGCATTGAATCTGTAGATTGCTTTGGGTAGTAGAGTCATTTTCACAATGTTGATTCTTCCAATCCAAGAACATGGTATATCTCTCCATCTATTCGTATCATCTTTACTTTCTTTCATCAGTGTCTTATAATTTTCTGCATACAGGTCTTTTGTCTCCGTAGGTAGGTTTATTCCTAGATATTTTATTCTTTTTGTTGCAATGGTAAATAGGAGTGTTTTCTTGATTTCACTTTCAGATTTTTCATCATTAGTGTATAGGAATGCCAGAGATTTCTGTGCATTAATTTTGTATCCTGCAACTTTAGCAAACTCATTGACTAGCTCTAGTAGCTTTCTGGCAGCATCTTTAGGATTCCCTATGTATAGTATCATGTCATCTGCAAACAGTGACAGCTTTACTTCTTCTTTTCCGATTTGGATTCCTTTTATTTCCTTTTTTTCTCTAATTGCTGTGGCTAAAACTTCGAAAACTATGTTGAATAAGAGTGGTGAGAGTGGGCAACCTTGTCTTGTTCCTGATCTTAGTGGAAATGCTTTCAGTTTTTCACCATTGAGGACGATGTTGGCTGTGGGTTTGTCATATATGGCCTTTATTATGTTGAGGAAACTTCCCTCTATGCCTACTTTCTGCAGGGTTTTTATCATAAATGGGTGTTGAATTTTGTCGAAGACTTTCTCTGCATCTTTTGAGATGATCATATGGTTTTTCTCCTTCAATTTGTTAATATGGTGTATCACGTTGATTGATTTGCGTATATTGAAGAATCCTTGTATTCCTGGAATAAACCCCACTTGATCATGATCTATGATCCTTTTACTGTGCTGTTGGATTCTGTTTGCTAGTATTTTGTTGAGGATTTTTGCATCTATGTTCATCAGTGATATTAGCCTGTAGTTCTGTTTCTTTGTGACATCCTTGTCTGGTTTTGGTATCACGGTGATGGTGGCCTCGTAGAATGAATTTGGGAGTGTTCCTCCCTCTGCTATATTTTGGAAGAGTTTGAGAAGGATAGGTGTTAGCTCTTGTCTAAATGTTTGATAGAATTTGCCTGTGAAGCCATCTGGTCCTGGCCTTTTGTTTCTTGGAAGATTTTTAATCCCAGTTTCAATTTCAGTGCTTGTGATTGGTCTGTTCATATTTTCTATTTCTTCCTGATTCAGTCTTGGCACGTTGTGCATTGCTAAGAATTTGTCCATTTCTTCCAGGTTGTCCATTTTATTGGCATAGAGTTGCTTGTAGTAATCTCTCATGATCGTCTGTATTTCTGCAGTGTCAGTTGTTACCTCTCCTTTTTCATTTCTAATTCTATTGATTTGAGTCTTCTCCCTTTTTTTCTTGGTGAGTCTGGCTAATGGTTTATCAATTTTGTTTATCTTCTCAAAGAACCAGCTTTTACTTTTATTGATCTTTGCTATCGTTTCCTTCATTTCTTTTTCATTTATTTCTGATCTGATCTTTATGATTTCCTTCCTTTTGCTAACTTTGAGGTTTTTTTGATTCTTCTTTCTCTAATTGCTTTAGGTGCAAGGTTAGGTTGTTTATTCAAGATGTTTCCTTTCTCTTAAGGTAGGATTGTATTGCTATAAACTTCCCTCTTAGAACTGCTTTTGCTGCATCCCATAGGTTTTGGGTCATTGTGTCCTCACTGTTATTTGTTTCTAGGAAATTTTTTTATTTCTTGTTTGATTTCTTCAGTGATCACTTCGTTATTAGTGTATTGTTTAGCCTCCATGTATTTGTATTTTTTACAGATCTTTTCCTGTAATTGATATCTAGTCTCATACTGTTGTGGTCAGAAAAGATACTTGATACAATTTCAATTTTCTTAAATTTACCAAGGCTTGATTTGTGACCCAAGATATGATCTATCCTGGAGAATATTCCATGAGCACTTGAGAAAAATGTGTATTCTGTTGTTTTTGGACGGAATGTCCTATAAATATCAATTAAGTCCATCTTGTTTAATGTATCGTTTAAAGCTTGTGTTTCCTTATTTAGTTTCATTCTGGATGATCTGTCCATTGCTTAAAGTGGGGTGTTAAAGTCCCCTACTATGAATGTGTTACTGTCGATTTCCCCTTTTACGGCTGTTAGTAGTTGCCTTATGTATTGAGGTGCTCCTGTGTTGGGTGCATAAATATTTACAATTGTTATATCTTCTTCTTGGATCGACCCCTTGATCATTACGTATTGTCCTTCTTTGTCTCTTGTAATATTCTTTACTTTAAAGTTTATTTTGTCTGATATGAGAATACCTATTCCAGCTTTCTTTTGTTTCTATTTGCATGGAATATCTTTTTCCATCCCCTTACTTTCAGTCTGCGTGTGTCTCTAGGTCTGAAGTGGGTCTCTTGTAGACAGCATATATATGGGTCTTGTTTTTGTATCCATTCAGCCAGTCTGTGTCTTTTGGTGGGAGCATTTACTCCATTTGCATTTAAGGTGATTAGCGATATGTATGTTCCTATTCCCATTTTATTAATTGTTTTGGGTTCGTTATTGTAGGTCTTTTCCTTCTCTTGTGTTTCTTGCCTAGAGAATCTCTTTAGCATCTGTTGTAAAGCTGGTTTGGTGGTGCTGAACTCTCAGCTTTTGCTTGTCTGTAAAGGTTTTAATTTCTCCATCAAATTTGAATAAGATACTTGCTGGGTAGAGTAATCTTGGTTGCAGGTTTTTCTCCTTCATCACTTTAAATATGTCCTTCTAGTCCCTTCTGGCTTGAAGAGTTTCTGCTGAAAGATCAGCTGTTAACCGTATGGGGATTCACTTGTGTGTTATTTGTTGTTTTTCCCTTGCTGCTTTTAATATGTGTTCTTTGTATTTAATTTTTGATAGTTTGATTAGTATGTGTCTTGTCGTGTTTCTCCTTGGATTTATCCTATATGGGACTCTCTGTTCTTCCTTGACTTAACTGACTACTTCCTTTTGCATATTAGGGAAGTTTTCAACCATAATCTCTTCAAATATTTTCTCAGTCCCTTTCTCTTTCTCTTCTTCTTCTGGAACCCCTATAATTCGAATGTTGGTGCGTTTAATGTTGTCCCAGAGGTCTCTGAGACTGTCCTCAGTTCTTTTCATTCTTTTTTCTTTATTCTGCTCTGCAGTAGTTATTTCCACTATTTTATCTTCCAGGTCACTTATCCTTTCTTCTGCCTCAGTTATTCTGCTATTGGTTCCCTCTAGAGTATTTTTAATTTCATTTATTGTGCTGTTCATTGTTGCTTGTTTCATCTTTAGTTCTTCTCGGTCCTTGTTAATTCTATTTCCGAGGTTTTGGATCATCTTTACTAGCATTATGCTGAATTCTTTTTCAGATAGACTGCCTATTTCCTCTTCATTTGTTAGGTCTGGTGGGTTTTTATCTTGCTCTTTCATCTGCTGTGTGTTTTTCTGTCTTCTCATTTTGCTTATCTTACTGTGCTTGGGGTCTCCTTTTTGCAGCCTTCAGGTTCATAGTTCCCGTTGTTTTTGGTGTCTGTCCCCAGTGGCTAAAGTTGGTTCAGTGGGTTGTGTAGGCTTCCTGGTGGAGGGGACTAGTGCCTGTGTTCTGGTGGATGAACCTGGATCTCATCTTTCTGGTGGGCAGGTCCACGTCTGGTGGTGTGTTTTGGGGTGTCTGTGGACTTACTATGATTTTAGGCAGCCTCTCTGCTAATGGGTGGCGTTGTGTTCCTGTGTTGCTAGTTGTTTGGCATAGGGTGTCCAGAACTGTAGCTTGCTGGTCGTTGAGTGAAGCTGGGTACTGGTGTTGAGATGGAGACTTATGGGAGATTTTCACCGTTTGATATTATGTGGAGTTGGAAGGTCTCTTGTAGACCAGTGTCCTGAAGTTGCCTCTCCCACCTCAGAGGCACAGCACTGACTCCTGGCTGCAGCACCAAGAGCCTTTCATCCACACGGCTCAGAATAAAAGGGAGAAAAAGTAGCAAGAAAGGAAAAAAGAAAAAAAGAAAGAAAGAAGGACAGGAAGGAAGGAAGGAGGGAGGGAAGGAGGGAAGGAAGGAAGGAGGGAAGGAGGGAAGGAGGGAAGGAGGTAGGGAAGGAAGGAGGGAAGGAAAGAAGGAGGGAAGGAGGGAAGGAAGGGAGGGAGGGAGGGAGGAAGGGAGGGAAGGAGGGAAGGAAGAAAGAAAGAAAAAGGATAAAATAGAATAATGTAAGATAAAATAAAATAAGGTTATTAAAATAAAAAATTAATTATTAAGATAGAAAATTTTTTTAAAAGGTTAAAAAAAAAAAAAAAGTGCAGATAG
>RJWK010002099.1:0-17035 GCA_004363435.1 Platanista minor
TACTTTACCAGATATCTGGGCATCCCTTAGCCCAAACAAGATGTCTACAACATCTTTTACATATTGAGACTTCTCATTCATAAACCTAATATATTTTTCTCTTTATTTATGTCCTTCAACAAAATTTAATAATTTTCTCCATAAAGATCTTGCATGTCATTAGATTTATTCACTGTTATATTACAATTTTGTTGCTCTTTTGAAGGCGTTCTTTTTTAAATTACATTTTCTATTTGATGAGTAAGAAATTTCTTTATTGCTGAATACTGATGTTTTTAAGGATTTTTTTTTTCCTCCAGGATTTCTTATTACTTCTAGTATGATAGTGTCAGTTTCCCAAATGGAGACATAATATATAGCATTTCTTAGGCTTATTTGACAGATAAAATCCATTTTAACAGACTCTAATTTATTGTTTGTTAAGAGTAGATGACATAATGTATATAAAATGTATCTAAGTAGACAAAAAGATGGATAAAATTAGAGCCAGATCTCTTTCCTCTGTGAGGTTATTACCGAGATCTGTGAAAGCAGAGGAGAAGCTGGCTGTCCTCAGCTTAGACCATCTAACACTAGTCAAGAGAACTGCACTCTCTGGCAGTCATACTGGGAAAATGCAGTGTTTTATTACATATTTCAGTTCTGATTCCATTTTTGAAGTAGAAGTGAATTTTACTAAAATTGAAAATAATCAAGTTGTGTGCACCCAGGAGGTATTAACGAACAGGAAATAAGCATCTGCCACAGAAACTGGTCAGAACAACTACAAGGAAGTGACGACATACCATGTGCCAAGCCCCCAGATGGAGGAGTTAAGGGCCCTTTGGTAGAGGCAAGCATCAGACCTCCCTCCCCTCCTGGGTCTCCCTCCTCACCTCTCCCGAGTCCTCTCTCCCGACACCGTGGGCAGCCGTGGCTGTGGAAGGTGTGGTGGCTGCCTCGGCTGGGGTGGCGGCAGCTGCGCCCCGTGCAGATGCTCCCGGGTCGGCTGCTGCCCCAGCTGCTGCCCCTGCTGCTACAGCTGCCCTGGGGTCTGCTGCAACGTCCCCGCGGTCTGCCGCCATCGCCGCACCTGGAGCTGCAGCCCGTGTGGCTGCGGCTGCGGAAGGGCTGCTGCCAGCACGAGAGCTGCTGCCGGAAGCAACGCTGCTGCCGGGTGCTCAGCTGCTGGCAGCGTTTGCTGGGATTGGGTTTGTCTGTTGGCAAGTCTTTCCTCCAGCCCTCCCCGTCTCTCCTTCCGTGACCTGGAAGTCACTCCTGTGCACTCAAGGGTTGTAATCTCTGCCACATCACAAATTGATAATTTCAAAAGATCCTGCTATTGAGGTGAATAAGAACTGTGCAAACAAGACAGCCCAGCCGCTGGAGACAATTCACATATAGAACCAACTTGAAAATCGAATCATAGTTACTTTTTTGCTTTTCTGAAATTCTTTTACACAACTTCAATGCCCGCACTTGTTTTCACTGTGCCCGTACATTACATGCCATTTCTTCTGTATTCTGCCCAGCAGTGCTGTACCGCTAAAAATGAAATCTCAAAAAGAATAATGCACCATACATTGATGGCTAAAGATTTTTTTTTTTTTTACTTTTATTAATTGTCTTGCTATGAAAAGACCTTCTGTGGTCTCTAAATTCAGGAAAGCTAAATAAAGAAACCCTTGTTGGGAAGGATTTCCCCAGTTGTAAGATTCTTTTCTTTTACAATCATAGTTGCACTGATGCGTTATGGAACAATCACTTACCCACATTCCGTCTCCTTATCTCATTGTGACACTCATTTCTTTGAAGTCAATGGGAATGTTATTATTCTTTCCAAAAATTCCTACATCTCACCTTGGTTTGAAAGAACATGAACCCAGCTTGAGTTGTTGCCACTCCAGAATAACAGCTGGTGTTTCGCCCCAAATCAGCCTACCCCATCCCTGAAAAGGATATTCTTAAGACAAATGTAATACATTTCCAAATCTGCTTTAATCTTTTCTTTTCAAATCTCAGTTGGAAGTATATGGCCTCTGACACAAAACGCTTATCACAGAGAGTGATTTTTGTAAATGACCATGGATGGCCTCTGGCTCCTACATAGCAATGGCTCGGTGCCAGGATGTGTTGCCATGGATTGGTAACAGGTGTATGCAGGTGCTATCAAAGTTCACTGACCCAAGGTTAGGCCTGCGCCTGAAGATTTAGGTCCTAATTTCTTTGATTTTACTCTGGTACTACTCTTAGAAATGGTGAAAATGTTTTAATTCTGCATTTGCCAGTTTCTGAGAGTTATCCTCCACCCCATTCTTATGAGAAGAAATAAATGAGCAAGACAGATCTAAGATGTTGATCAAGGCCCCCCCCACTCTATTTATGCACATTAATGTGCAAGAGGATGAAGATTTTTGAAATTTCTGTGTGATACAGGGATACAGATTACAATGACTCTTAGCCAAGCAATGCTAGGAATATACCATGAGTACCTGACTGTCAGGACCCAGGAAAATTTTCCTTGTGTGTAATTAAGTGAATGCAAGTCTAACATAGAGAGAAAACGTCTACAAAACTGAAGGATTCAATTACTATACTTGGTAGTTTTAGAAACTAGGAAGAATTCATCTACACTGACTTGTGCCATCTCCTACATTTTTAGAAACTTAATCATTTACCTTTAAACAAGAGACTTTCTCAACAATTCAGAGCAAAGGATGGCCTCTGGCCTATTTTCTTTAGAAGGACTCCAGGTATAGAAAATCTGTGTCTTCCACTGTCGGCCTATCCCAATGCACCCTCACCCCGGTACTTCACATCTTCCAGATGTACAACTTGAATCTTCCCTGCTTTCATGTTTCCCCTGGTCCACTGTAGACCTAGACGAGAGTCGGCTCATCAAAACTGTTATAGACCTGAGGACAGTCTTCAGTCTTTTTTTTTCCCCAATAAGCAACAACCTCAAATTTTTAACCTTCAGTAGAGTTAGAATATATTAGTCTATCTCAAAGTGTAGCCCCTGGAGCCAGCAGCATTGGCATCACCTGGGAACTTGTTAGAAATGCAAATTCTCAGAGAGTCTGGAGGTGAAGCCAGTAATCTGTGGTCTAACAAGTCCTCCAGGTGATTCTGATGCATGCTTGAATTTGAGACCTTTGGACTGTATCAGTATAGGAGAAGCAGCTTTTTTCCATTTAGGTTTAGAGAACCATCTCACTATAATAGGCATCTAGTTAACTATTTCTATCTCATTTTTCCAGTGAAGCCTTTTTTTTTAATAGAGAAGATGATCTTTGGAAACTAAGGCTAGATGAAGAGTTCTTAGATTTGACACCAAAAACACGAACAGTAAAATAAAAAATTGACAAATTGGACTGCATCAAAATAAAAAATGTTTGCTCTCTTAAAGACCTTGTTGAGAGGATGAGAAGACAAGCTATAGACTTGGAGAAAATATTTATAAACCACATATCCCACAAAGGACTTATATCTAGAATACATGAATAACTTTCAAAACTCCACAGTTAGAAAGCAAGCAACCAATTCGAAAATGGGTGAAAGACGTGAATAGACAATTCACTGAAGAGGATATACCAATGGCAAACAAAGCACATGGAAAGGTGTTCTACATCATTAGCCATTAAAGAATGCAAATTAAAACCACAATGAGATATCACTATATACCTACCAGGATGACCAAAATAAAAAATAGTGACAACCCAAAAGCTGGCAAGGATACAGAGAAACTGAGTCACTCATACACTGCTAGCAAGAATAAAAAATGGTATAGGCATTCTGGCAAAGTATATGGCAATTTCTTACAAAACCAAATATGTGTTTACAATACAATTTAGCAATTGTACTCTCAGACATTTATCCCAGAGAAATGAAAACTTAAATGTTCACAAAAAACCTAAACATAAATGCTTATGGCAGCTTTATTCATAATAGCCCCAAACTGGAAACAGCTCAGAAGTCTTTCAACAGGTGAAGGGTTAAACAAGCTATGGTATATCCATCCCTGGAATACTGCTCAGTCATAAAAAAGGAACAAACTACTGCTACATGCAAAACGTGGATGACCTCGATGGAATGATGCTGAGGGATAAGCCCAGCTCAACAGGATACATAGTGTATAATTCCATGTGTATAACATTCTTGCCATAACAAAAGTACTGAGATGGAGAACAGGTTAGTGGTTACTAGGGGTTAGAGAGGAAGAGAGGGAAGGGAGTGAATGTGACTGGAAAAGGGTGACAGAAGGGGTCCTGGTGACAGAACAGTTGTGTCTTCACTGCGGTGGTCACACACGTCTACACATGCAATAAAATTGCACAGAGGTAAGTACACGCAAATGAGTGCCTGTAAAACTGGTGAAATCCGAACGCAATGTAATGACAGTTTCTCAGCTGTGATCCTCTACTACTATGCTATGCAGGATGTTACTATTGGGGGAAACTGAGTGAAGGGTGTGCAGGACCTCTCTGCATTCTTTCCTACAAGTGCATGTGAATCTACAACTATCACCAAATAAAAAGCTTAAAAAAATAATAATAAGCTGCAAAGAACACTTCTAGATCAAAACGGCACCTAGGCTGACTGAGACCCCTAAAGCCCTCCTTTCCAGCTCTTCTCTGGCAACTCCTACCTTGCTCATTCTGTCTAGATTGTGAAGATTATGATCCTCCCACACTTCCTCCTGTGTCTGGATTGTCCTACCTTCACCATGTATACTGGGTGAATTCCTCTTTCAACAACATCCAATTCTTTCTCCAGTACCATCAACCCCGCTGCTAGCCACTGTCTCTTT
Source organism: Platanista minor (assembly GCA_004363435.1). Taxonomy (NCBI): domain Eukaryota; kingdom Metazoa; phylum Chordata; class Mammalia; order Artiodactyla; family Platanistidae; genus Platanista; species Platanista minor. The sequence goes on from RJWK010002099.1 coordinate 4,790, forward strand.
TCTGGACTCCAGTTGTAATCTCCAAATTACTCTCCACGCTTCACCCTTATCCCCGATAAATTCCCTTTTCCACACAGCAGCGAGAGTTTGGACCACGTCATGCCGAGCTGATAACCCACCAATGGCTTCCCTCCATGCTCTGGGTTTGTCTGAATCCTTTACCCCAGCCCACAAGGCTCTACATGATTGACTCCTCCCCTTCCCTTCATCAGCCCCACGCACCAGCCACACTTGCCTTCTTTCCATTTCTCAAATACATAAAGCATGTTCCAACTTGCACACTTTTGCCCTAGCTGCTTTCTATGTCTGGGAAAAAGTTTCCAAATCTTTGCACAGTTGATTCCTGCTTAACTTTCAGGTCGAAAATTCAATCTCCCCTCTGTAGAGTGATCTTTTCTGATCACTCACTCTGAAGTAGCCATTAGGGTATGGTGTTTGTAAACACCAGAATTTTGCTTCTCCATTGGCCCTTATTTATTGTTTTTCTCTCTCCCTCCTTGAGAGTTGAGTCCTACCTGCCTATCAGTGCTGTGTGCCTGGTGCCCGCAACAGTGTCAGGCACACCCTCAGTAAACACCCACTCAAAGAAAGAAAGGGAGCTCTGGAGGCTGTCTCTGACCAGCTGTCTTCCTCCCCATCATTCAGAGTCAATTACTCCCTTACCTGTGCGAGCAGCTGCCTTTTACATGATCTCACTGGTTCATCAACACAATCACACACGTGCTTGTTTACAAGACCTTGCAGTTCTAGAGGGCAGGAGCCACATGTTTTGGTTTTGAATTCCCAGGTCCTTTCACAGTATGAGGCATCAATTAATATTTGATGAATGAAGGGCCAACCTCTCTCCAGGGGATGACACCAGGTGGTCACGTCCCCAGGAATCCATTTAAAGACATTTACAAGGCCAGCGAGGATAGGTATTGAAGAGCGTCCCATGTGAGGTACCAGGGTCAGACGCCGACGACCTGACACTTCCCTTCTCATTAAAGTACGCAACTGAGCCCTGTCCTTAAGCTTCTGGCCAAAGACAGTCTTCACAGAAAACTCACAAAATAAAGGAGCAAAGCTGAAAACCAAAAGCACAATTCCATCTTCTAGAAAGATTTTAAACTGGAATGCTTTTTAAAAGGTACCTCATCTAAAACAGTAGGGAAAGGAAAGCCCCATAATAGTCATACAACAAATCTCATTCAAAACTAAATCAGTGATTTTCATAAGGGATGCCCAAGTGACCTTGCTTCTGGGAGGTCACCAGAGTGGATGTTGGAAACTCAGAGAATAAAGTCATCTTAAAAGCAAGTATTCCTTTTTTAAACCCACACTAACATAAGATCATGCTAATGCCCTTTTAAAAAGACATTAAGATGATCTCCCAGTTAATTCATCTAGAGTTTTTGTTTTTATTGTGGTTTTTGTTGCTTGTTACAAAATAGTAATTAGATACAAGCAAAACTGAGCTACCAAAATATATATATATATATATATATATATATATATATATATATATATATATATATATAGACCCCATAGTTGGACAATAAAAAGAAAACCTTTGGAATGAGGTACCTAAAATGTCTAATCTATGTGGATACTTCTTAACATCCTCCATCTAAGTGTCTCAACAGGCCAGAAACTCAGCTTCCAAAGAGAAGACCTACCCCCAGTGCTTCCCACCAGCTCCATCCACACTTGCAGACCGAGCTTCACCCAACCCCACCTAGGCCCAGGGGCAGGGCCGCCACTCAGTTCCATCACCAGCCTCTTCATCCTGAGGTAAAAAGGTTTACCAGCAGAACCAAGGCAAGACCAAAGAGATATGCCTAATTCCCTGGGACCCAAGATCTTCAAAATGACTTCTGACTATTTTTCAAGGAGAGTGTTCATGGATATTCTTCTTTTCCCTTCGAGCTATTCTGACACAGGACAGAATAAAGAAATTAGAAACTAAGAGCCACTGAAAGGAACAAAAAAGGGGTGTCTGGGACACATCACTAACCCACCAGGAGCCAGCAGGTAGGACCAAAATCCTCATCAAACACTTCTCAACGAGACCATAGGATATGGGGCTGAGTATTTTTACCCAGAAATCACCAGCTCTGTAATTTTTCATAAGACTCTAGGAATAGAGGGTGGGAGGCTATAATTACCACTGGTGGCTCTACGATGCCTTTTAAACTTGAGGTCAGAAAAGAACCTGAGTGTTTTAAGACTGATGGGCTAGGATGGTTCAGGAGGCTGTGAGAGATGGAAGATGTACATTGATTGGGGAGTTGAAACAGGTAATTGAAGGGATAACATAAAGTAAGACCTTAAGGGCAAGTGACCAGTATCACTATTTGTCCTTTTCTTAATACAGGAATTGGTGCCTTGGAACAAGCGTTGAGTGGGCACGGCAGGCAGAGCCATCTGGTTTTGTCCATGTCACAGTGCAGCTGTCTGCCTGTCAATAAGTCACTAAACTTCTCTAAACAGCCATTTCTTCCCTTGTAAACACTGGGCTCAGGCTCTCCCAAGGATCCATCCAGCTCTTAATTCTTCAGTGAGTTTAATGATAATACAGAATGATCCATTTTAACTAAAAATTATTCTCTAGATAATAGCTCATAAAGGGAATTACTGATTTATCTAAAGAGGGCAGAAGTTACTTTTATTTGATCTGGATTGATAGTTTCATTTTTTTTTAACTTAATGTATACAACTATGTAATTGTGAAATGATTTCAGTCAAATTTACTTATATGATGAGAGGTTAAGCAGATGATGCTAGAACTGTAATTTAATATAAGCATATAGACCCAAATTTTATTCTTAAAAGTTAGACCAGACCTAAAAGAAATTTAGACTCTGAACAAGTAAAAACTTGAAAACAAAACCCACGATGATAATAATGAAGGTTATAATAATAGTCACCACTTACGGAGGGCATACATACATCAATCTAACTTAATTCCGATGATAATCCTGAAGGATCAATATCATGATCTACATTTTACAAAGGGAAAAACTAATGTTCAGGGAAATTAAATAAGCTGCCAAAGGTGCAAGGCTTTCTGAGGTGTGGAGCTAGAATTTCGATCCAGATTTGAGAGTTTTTATAGCCCATGTTCTCAGTTACTGCACTGCCAACACCAGCAGGGTCACAGAAACAGTGGGTTGCTGGATAAACTAGGGCAAATGGTGGGGTAGGGGTGACCAGATGCCCCCCTCTCTCTCTCTCTCTCTCTCTCTCTCTCTCTCTCTCTATATATATATATATATATATATATATATATATTGCCTCTCACTGTTGTGGCCTTTCCCATCGCGGAGCACAGGCTCCGGACGCGCAGGCTCAGCGGCCATGGCTCACGGGCCCAGCAGCTCCGCGGCATGTGGGATCTTCCCTGACCGGGGCACGAACCCGTGTCCCCTGCATCGGCAGGCGGACTCTCAACCACTGCGTCACCAGGGAAGCCCCAGATGCCTCCATATATTTTAGCAGTAACTACCAGCAATGTCCATTCTCTCTGGATAAGGTCAGTTAATTTATCAGGAAATATTTGAGGCCAGCTAAATTCTTTCTTGATTTGAGCTGTGTCAGTGCTCTATCACATTAAAAGCAGCAAAGAAACATACAGATATCAGGTTCTTTCCACGCCGAGGACAGGACGATTTTCCCTTTGTACCTTAGCTAGTCCATCCCTTGCTTTTCTCACTGCCACTTGTAGCTTCTCTTTCGCTTCCCATGCCACCTCAACCCAAAAGTGACCCGGTAAAAGTCGTGAGATTCTTTCATCACAGACACAATCCACCTGGTGTCTTCATCCATGTTATCAGAGCATCTTATATGAAGTCTGAGGATACTCGTCAATAAAGTGCTGAAACAATCAATGATGACCAGACTGCTCATAACATCACTTGAGCAAGTGGATAATATTTGGTAAGTGGATGATGGCAAAAGCCATTCCAGGAAGGGAAGCAGTGGAACCTCCAGCCACATCATCATTGGGAAATGAGTCACAGGGACCCCTTTCACCACCCCTGGGAATGAGTCAAAGGAATTCAATTTAGGATGACATATGTATTTAGTTCACTTGTTGAATTGCTCCAAAAAAAAAAAAAAAAAAAAAAAGAATGAGTGCCTACTACTTGTTAGCACTGGTTTGGTGCTAGGGATACAGAGGAAGTCCCTATAGTCCATTTAGGGGAGATTAAACATTTGACTGACTTACCCGTGCATAGTTATTTTTGCATTCTTAATTGTGATATCATTCACATACATTTTTCCTTTTTAAAGTGTACAATTCAGGACTTCCTTAGTGGCGCAGTGGTTAAGAATCCACCTGCCAATACAGGGGACACGGGTTCGAGCCCTGGTCTGAGAAGATCCCACATGCCGCAGAGCAACCAAGTCCGTGCACCACAACTACTGAGCCTGTGCTCTAGAGCCCACGAGCCACAACTACTGAGCCTGTGCACCACAACAACTGAAGCCCGTGCGCCTAGAGCCTGTGCTCCACAAGAGAAGCCACTGCAATGAGAAGCCTGTGCATCACAACAAAGAGCAGCCCCCGCTCGCCACAATTAGAGAAAGCCCATGTGCAACAAAGACCCGACGCAGCCAAAAAAATTGATTTAAAAAACTTTTTAAAAAGTGTACAAATCAATGTTTTTTAAGATATTCACAAAATTCACTATTTTAGAACATTTTTATCACCCCTGAAAGAAACACTGTGCCCACTATCAGTCACTTGCTATTCCTCCATCCCCACAAGCCCTGGAAACCACTCTTCTACTTTCTGTCTCAATGGATTTGCCTGTTTTGAACATTCCATATAAATGGAATCACACATATGTGGTCTTTTGTATCTGGCTTATTTCACTTAGCATGTTTTCAAGGTTCATCCATGTTTCAGAATGAATCAGTACTTCATTCCTATGGCTGAAAATTGTTCCACTGTATGGTCATACCATATTTTATCCATTTACCAGCTAATGGACATTTGGGTTGTTTCCACTTTTTGTCTATTATGAATAACGCTGCAATGGACATTCGTGTTCAAGTTTTTGTGTAGACATATGTTTTTATTTCTCTTAGGTATATACGTAGAAGTGGAATTGCTGAATCATATGGTAACTCTATGCTGAACTTCTTGAGGAACTGCCAAACTGTTTTCCAAAGCAACTGCATCATTTTAAATTCACAGCAGCAATGTATAAGTGTTCCAACTACATCCTCGCTGACTCTTGTTATTGTCTGTCTTTTTTATTATAGCCATCCCAATAGGTGTAAAGTGATACCTCACTGTGGTTTCGATCTGTATATTGCTAATGACTAATGATGTTGAACATTTTTTATGTGCTTATTGGCCATTTGTGTATTTTTTTTTTTTGAATAGAAAAATGTCTATTCAGATCCTTTGTGCATTTTTCAATTGGGTCATTTGTCTTTTTATTGTTTAGTTAAGAGCTCCTCCAAACAGTTAAAAGTACAGAAAGGGATGTATTACACAGTTTGAAATACATGTTTAAAACTCATTATTATGTGGGCATAATATTTTGTCTTGCAATTTAAATAATTTTTATGAATTAATATTTAGAAAATTAAGTCCTATCCAGTTACAATAAAAACGGAAAATATAAGAAGTGCTAAAAGCTCTACCAACTCTTAAACAGACAGCAATAAAAATGTGCCAAATAGGGTGGGAGGGAAGTGCAAGAGGGAGGGGATATGGGGATATATGTATACGTATAGCTGATTCACTTTGTTATACAACAGAAACTAACACATCATTGTAAAGCAATTATACGCCAATAAAGATGTTTTAAAAAAAAGAAAAAAAGTGCCAAATAAATTTTATTATACAAAAATAATTCCTCTATTTTATATAGTATTGTCACTATTAATCTCTTCATTTGTAGACTGGCCACATGACTTTTTCCAGTGGTAAGAAAAATTATCAATGCTTGCAAGATGTCCATCAATAATTGATTACTGTCTTCATCTAATTTGAACCACAAACTGTTGTGCAAAGTCAAATTCAGTAACACTTTCTTATCTCAAGATTCCAAGACAAATGTCATGTGTATCTATTATATTTCATACCATTAAAATGCCTCATCAGGGATGTGACAATTCCTTTCTAAGAAGATAGAACATTTTCCTCCCATATAATTTTCAACCTTCTAATACTTGAGATATTGTCCTATCTTGGAATCTTAGCAGAAATAATTTCAAAGTTTTAAGATGGTACTTTTTTCTCAATCATCTCAAATAGGTTTATTTTTATTTATTTATTTTATTTATTTTTTGACCATGGTACCACAGTATTTTTTTAATCCGGAAGTTTTAAATTCAGATGATAAAGTAAATGTGTATATTCACTGTTTGTTTTCTAAAGTCCCTTATAAAGTACATTTTTTCATTATGAAGCAATTTTAGATATTTTTATATAAATAAAAACTAAATTTCCAACATCTGTTTTTCTACTTTGGGAACAGTAAAAATAGCTCACACTTAAGAGAGTACTTACTATGCACCAGGATTCTGAGTCTATTTTTGTGCATGGTGTTAGGGAATGTTCTAATTTCATTCTTTTACATGTAGCTGGCCAGTTTTCCCAGCACCACTTTCAAATAGGGTTTTTTAATACCTGTATTTTAGTCTACATATAATTCTTAATTACCCAAAATGGTTGAGTTTTTCTGCATCATACCTGCTACCCACCTCCTGGTTCCCAAGTGAGTCCAGATAAGATATAAGGCAGGGGCTGCCCCCTGGGGTGAACAGGGAGATTCTTTTCAGGGTCCAGTCAGATGGGAGAGGGGTGGCCCCAAGATTTCTTAGAGATGCACTAAACCAAGGACAACACATCTGGATGGAAGCCAAGATCAAAGCCAAGAAAGAAGGCATCGTGTGCCCAACTAAAAGGGCCAGGTGAAGATGGAGAGTGGACAGAAAGCCCCTCTCTCACTAGAATAAGCTCCAGGAAGACCGGGGTCTTACTTTTCATCTATTTCCGTGTGTAGCACAATGTAGGCACATTGTGGATAATCAATATTTGCTAAATGAATGAATGAACGTCAAGTTAGGAACCTGGAGTTTGGGGGCAGAGGGTGGGCTGAAAGAACAGCACTTCTCCTGTGTGCACTGAGGGTCCAGGGGAGAAGTGGCCAAGAGCCCAGTCTGCGTGTGTTGACCTCTGTGGAAGTAGAAACTCCATAATGAGTGAGGCATCAACAGTTCATCACTGAACCCAAGTCTACATTTGAAAGAACCGCCAGTTCTCCTGCTGTCGACATGTCGTCAACATTGAGTATGGATCAAATTTCCCTACTTCATTATATATTTCAGGGGTTGGCAAGCTATGAGCTGCTGGTCAAATCTGGGATGTAGCCTGTTTTAATAAATAAAGTTGTATAGGAATATAGCTATGTGCATTGTTTACATATTATCTATGGCTGCTTTTATGCTACAGGGCAGAGTTGGGCTGCTTGTTGTCAGCCTTGCGTGTATATAATTCAATCAGATATTTAAGTACTTTTAAAAATAAGTTTGAGCTGCTTCACATGAAGTCAACTAGAGCCTGTGCTCAGGCCCAGAGCTATAAAAGCAGGAAATTCAGTGTTCCCTTCTTCCAACTGTCAGCTCCTCTCAGTAGGCAGCAGTTTCTACCTGCTATTTGTTGCTCTCCAGTGCCTTCAGATAACTGTTTTCAGCATTTTTCCAGAATTCATAGTTATTTATGAGAGGGCTGGTTACACAGGAATTACTGAAAGATGGAAGTTCTCTCATACATTTAATTTACTTCTAAATGCTCAGTGTCCAGACTCAAGTGCATATCTCCAGGTGAGACCTTTCACTTGAATCTCTGTTAACAACCTACTGGTTATGTCTGCATATAGGACCCTCAGGAAGGAACAAATCTAAAACTGAACTCAACATCTTTTCATCCAACTGTGTCTCTAAATCAACAGATGTCACTCCCATTCATCCAACTACCTGAGCCAGAAGTCGGGGAGTCATGTGATTGTTCTCTTAACCCCTAAAACGTACTCCATCTCCCTATTATGCTGGCTCAAGTCACCATCATGTCATATAAATTACTAAAAAACTCTTGTCTCCCTGCTTCCATGCTGCCGCCTAAGCCATATTTCATTTTTTAGCATGGGGAAGTCACTTTTACTAAGCCATATTTCTAAGCATCTGATCATATATATCATTCATCTCCTTAAAACTCTTAATGCTTAATCACCCTTGTCGCCAACTTCTACCCTAAAACAAGTCAAAGCCCCTCAAATGGCATAAGAAGCCCTTCAAAACCTGGCAACTATTCAATCTGATCTCTCACCATTTTGCCCCATCTCTGTACTCCTTATACTTTGAGATTTTCTAGTTTCCCGTAGCTGATTTTTGCACTCAGTGATATCAGTGCCTGCATTTCTCTAGGCACTAAACTAGGTAACTCTTCCTCACTCTTCAAGTCTCAGCTGGATGTTTATTTTTATAGAAAGCCTTTCCCAAGGCTCTAATTTGAGTTAGGTGTATCTCCTACCTGTATCCATTGCACCTTAGACTTTATCCTAGTTATTTCATTGAGCACTTGTGTCTATATCCCCCACTACACTGTAATTTATATCACACTGTAATTCCAATTTTCCCTCTAATTTTCAGGACAGGCACTATATGTTATTTACTGTTAATTCCCAGTAGCTAACTTGGTTCCTGGCTTATACTCCATACTTGATATATGTGTTGATGAAGATAACAAAATTTTCAAAAGGTATGGAGAGGTGTCTTTCTAAAGGATTGTTACCTTAACCAGTGCCAACTCTTATTTTCCCAGAAGTTGATCCAAGAAACCCTCATTTATCCAAGCAATATTTATTGAATGTTTAGCATGTGCCCAGCCCAGTGGTGGTTATAGTTATCCAGAGGTAACTGAGACAGAGCTACTGCTAGGGAAGAGTTCACTGCCTAGTGGGGAAGTGAAGAAATGAATTATAAATATCATGCTAAAGCAGAAGCATTCATAAGGTGCATTAGAAACACTGCTGACAGTAATAAAGTGACATTTGGAATGTGCTTTGGAGGATGAATGGCTTCCAAGCAGGAAAAATGTTGCATTTACTAAGCAATTAAGAAACAGGCTAAGGACATGAACAGGCAATCAAAAAAAAAAAAAAAAAAAGGAAGCAGGGCTTCCCTGGTGGCGCAGTGGTTGAGAGTCCGCCTGCCGATGCAGGGGACACGGGTTCGTGCCCCGGTCTGGGAAGATCCCACATGCCGTGGAGCGGCTGGGCCCGTGAGCCATGGCCGCTGAGCCTGTGCATCCGGAGCCTGTGCTCCGCAACGGGAGAGGCCACAACAGTGAGAGGCCCACGTACCAAAAAAACAAAACAAACAAACAAAGGAAGCAGAACAAGCAAATAACACTTGGGGAAACAGTCAGCTTCTCTGGCAATTTAACTACAACTTAGAAAATGAGATACGGTCTTTTGCTTATAATAATACCTAGTTCCTAAAAGTCCCACATTAGTAAGGAGCGGTGGGAGTATAAACTTGGTAAAATCTCTTTGGAAGGCAATTTGGCAATATGAAATACTTTGAAAAGGATCAATCCCAAAAAACCTACTCCTGGAAATATATCTTTCAAATAGTAACATTATATATACACACAGATTTATGTATAAGAATTTTTTAAAAATTATTTGTAGTAATGCAAATAGGAAACAAACTAAATGGGGTAATGTTTAATAAATTACTGCATATTTATGTTACAGAATACTACATAGATATTAAAAATCTTGTTTTCACAGTATTTAATGACATATGTGATTATATAACATTTGTTTGGTTAAGGATTTGAGTAAGAATTCAGAATTAGAAATTATAGAAAATATCGACATATTTGACTTTATAAAAACATAAAACTTAGGAGAAATATTTGCAAAATACCTAAGTGACTTTAATATCAATATACAAAAAGGTCTAACAATTTTTAAAAGATGTGCCTACTAGAATAGAGGGATCTCATGAAACAGTAATTTACAAAGCATGAAAAGATGATCAACCTCACTGGCAATCCAAGAAAAAAATGAAATATTAACATATTTGGCTTATCAAGTTGACAGGTTTTTAAAGAAAACCAGTGTTATCAATGTTCCAGAGGAATAAACACTAGAAAACTTGTGGGAACTCTCCAAACTGGAGAACTGTAACATGACAAGTTAAAGTTTTGCATACCCTTTGGCTCAGAAATACCCATTCCAGGGATTAACTGATGGAACTACAATTCTGCAAAGATGCTGAAAGTACGGTTCGCGATTACAGAGAATGCAAACAACCTACAGCCTGCAAGCCTGGTTTTGCAGTTTCACTGGGACAGAACAGAGCCTGCTCATTTACATATCCCTTAGGGCTGCTTTGGTTCTACCAAGGTGGTGTCCAGCAGTTGGGACAGAGACCACATGGCCTGCAAGGTCTTTAATAAATACTATCTGCCATTTAAAGAAAAAGCTTACAAACTCCTAATCTATAGAACTAGCGAAGAAATATACGATCTGTCCAAAAAGAGATACGTATCAGTTACAGCCATTAAAAATGACTTTAAACGCCATTTAAAAGGCACTTGTCAATTGTTAAAATTTAAAAGCAGACAATATACTATTTGCATAAATTGTATACAAAAAGAATTATAGCTAGGAAAAATTCTACACCAAAATTTTGATATTGGTGATCTGAGATAATCTGGGAAGGGCGGGCTGTCTCTTAAAAGTTTTCTTCAGTGGAAGAACAAGTTTTCTTCAGTAAACGTATCTTTACTTTTGTAAAAATGCACGAGAATGAGCTGTGAAGTAACTGCTTTCAAAATGGTTAGGGTGTAAGAAAAACAATTTTAAACACCAGTTCTTTAAAATCACCATACACTGGCCCGCTTTGGCCAGCTTCCTACGCCTGGGCCATACCTTGGCCAGCAGGGGATGTGACACGCATGTATCTTCGTCCTCTGAGCCACCACTCTTCTGAGCCAACCACTCCAAGGTGGACCGGCATGGTTCAACTACTGCCACCAAGAGATACTTTGGGTGTCCCTGGGTGCTTCTGTTCTGTCTGCAGAGCCTCCTTCCCTTTTCCAGCGACTGGTTTCATGGTGACAGTGAAACCTGTGCTCTTTGAATTCACCTCTTCACACAAACCTTCTAATGCCTTTATGTGCTATGAGGTCAATACTGGTATGTTTCTTTACTAATCCTTTTAAAAAAATAAAATGGCCTCTGTGCTGACTCCTAATTCCTAGAAACACTTAAACTGAACATTCTTAAAAGGGAACTTAATTCAAATGTCCTTCTACATAATTATCTTTTGATGAGGTTTTTCTTAACCTACCTTTTAAAATTCTCTAAAGCAATTTTTGCGTAATAAACTGACATTTATAAAGATTTAAAAAGCTAAATACAAAAATGATTTATCTAATACAGATAGTACCTAAATCAGTGCTTCTTGATCTTGAATATGCATAGTCACCTAAGATTTATTAAAATGCATTTTAAAAAAATAAGGTGTTTTTTAAAATTGATGTAGAGTTGATTTCCAATGTTCTGTTAATTTCTGCTATACAGCAGAATGACTGTTATACATTTTTTATATTTTTTCCATTATGGTTTATCAAGGATAGTGAATATAGTTCCCTGTTATATAGTAGCACCTTGTTGTTTATCCATTCTATACAGACTAGCTGGCATAAAATGCAGATTCTGATTACTAACCTGGGATGGGAATTTACATGGTTAACAAGCTCCCAGGCAACATCCAGGCTGTAGGTCCTCAGATCACACACTGAGTACCAAATGGCCATAATCATCTTTAATGCAATAGGTGCAATATACATGCTTTAGAGCAGCGGTCCCCAACCTTTTTGGCACCAGACACGGGTTTTGTGGAAGACAATTTTTCCACGGATGTGGCTGGGGATGGTTCAGGTGGTAATGTGAGCGATGCGGAGTGGTGGGGAGCGGCAGGTGAAGCTTCGCTTGCTTGTCCACTGCTCACCTCCTGCTGTGCGGCCCGGTTCTGGTCCATGGCCTGGGGGTTGGGGACCCCTGCTTTAGACAATTCCAAACTAATACTATTTTACACTAACTTTAAATACAATTATTAATATTGACTCTTACACTGCTTTCCACGTTCTTCATGCCCTAGGAACTCGGAAGTGTTTGCAACAAGTACTCCTACATACACATACACCATCCTGTATTCAAATGCTGG
>RJWK010002099.1:17135-73298 GCA_004363435.1 Platanista minor
AAAAAAAAAAAAAAAAAAAAATGCTGGAAGGACAAACCTGTCCAAAGTGCTGCAAATAGCAGCTTCTCCATCGATATGGAGTTCCCACAACATAAACTCCTCTCTTTCCTGCTTCCTTCAGCTTCTGCTCAGCCTTAGCCCTCAGTCTTACATTCTACTATTCTTTCAAGGCAGCTACTCCTTTATATGTCTGCCTTAGGCCAGACTGAGATCCCTCCTACTCTCCAGAGCCCTTTTCCCTGCCCTTGGCTTGCATGTTTGTATACATCAGCCTTCCCCCATCTAGATGATCAGTTCTGCCGGGGCACTGTGGTGGAGAGGTTCTGAACTTTTGTTTGGAGAGTTCTGCCACTTACTTTCCTTGAGCAAGTAAACTGCCATATTAGCCTGTTTCATCTGGTAAAATAGAAGTCATATAAGCTTGTGAATTATAGGAAATAATGTTTAAAAAACATTTAGCAAAGTGGCACCAAATTAACACCGACTAAATGGAAGCTACTATGACAATGACATACAGCATTCAGTATAATCTTTCACAGGAGAAATTCTCAAACGTTACATAAAAAGTCAAAATTGTTCTGCATTTTAAAAGGTATTATTTCTGAATAGGGGAAACTGAAAATATTGGAAGTCTCTGCATGGCGCACTAGGATTTGCAAGGTCCTCTAATCTAAAATTCCCACAGTTTAGGATGCTGGACATCTTATCTGGAAAGCCTGGTAATTCCTCTTTTCTCTGAGGGAGCTACCCAAATATATTTAGTAACTGAAAAGAACAATAGGCTTGAAAGGAACTGTACGGTTCTAAAATCGTTAACTACTGTATTCTGTAAGTTTACAGTATTCTTCGGTGATAACCTTATGGAAATTTAATCTGAATTGTTATTTATAACCATAAGCATTTAAATGGTTTGAAATTCTATGATTCCACAAAATTTTATTTAGTTCCCTCATCAAAAATTCTCTCTCTTAAAAACCTTAAAGGTTTTTAAGAAGAGCATACTGCAGAGATAACATTTGAAGACAGAACAGTCAAGAAACTTGCAGAACTGGTAAAAAGAGCGATCCAGACTCAAGAAGCACATCAAATTCCAAGCACAAAATAAAAATAAACACCCACATCCAGACACATCGGAGTGAAACTAATACCCTGCCCACTCCCCCGCCCCCCGCCAACAGCCATTTCTAGAGGTTGCTATGTATTACAAATACAGGGTAGGGACAAAAGACGAGCTTCTGAGCCTGAATAATGATCAGTTCAACTAGAGTATCTGAATACATTCATCCTTCTCTAACTGGTTTAAAGGGGAAAAAAATTATGGAACTAAAAGGACATTTCTAGATTTGAAATTCCATTACAGATGACATTATTCAGCCTGAAAGTTAAATGACATTATTAACAATAGAAAAGTCCTTGATTGTGCCTCTGTAATTTCAAAACAATATAGAATGTAATAAATAAAAATACAGATTTAGGTGATCCAATTAATATTTCCAAGTTAACTTTTAGAACAATTCATAAATGAGAAAATGCAACTAGTAAACTATGGTAAAATCAACCCCACCAATAAATAAAGATAAGGTATTATTTCATATGCCTTAAATTAGCAATCATTAAAAGGAATTCCCTCTGACAACTGGAGATTGAAGAAAGATTGGCTCACGTGTCTTTTTCGCATTTGTAAATATTAAAATAATCCTTTTAAACAGTAATTTAGTTGAGAGGATAAAATGTTAATCCTTATAAGCCATCAGTGTGAATTTTTTTTTTTAGAATTTATTCCAAGAAATAACACAAAGGAAAGGTTATATACAGCAAGGTACTCAATTAACATTAAACTATGAAAAATGTTAAATGACCATGAAGACTACATAGCAATACAGAAAATATCTGAGACGTACCCAAGTTCTTAAGATGTACATTCTTCACTCAGCAATTCCATTTCTAAGAAGCACAACGCCAAACCCCAAGTGTGCAGAAGTATAGGTAAAATTTCTGATGTTGAAAAATAGGAAACAATCTAAATGTTTATCATAGGGATAAAACATCACTGTAAGAGAATACAGATCTATATTTGAAATTGACAGAAACCCATGATATACTGAGGAAAATGTTACAAAGTAGTAAGCATAGCATGATTCCATTCTGGAAGAAGTCTTTATATTCACTTATATAAAAATAATTTTCTGTATTTTCAGATTCTTTACAGTGAACATATATTATTTTTATAATCAGGAAAAATAAATGTAGTTCCAATTTGGAAGAAAATTATCTGGGAAAAGTACAATATTAAAAATTAACCAGCTATGATCACAATGCAAAATTTCATATGGGCAAAAAGCAAATACAGAGAGAAAAAAAACAAAATTAGATCACTGGGAATAAGAACGCTCAGTTTGAGTTCCATTAAATGGTTGTGATTTTTTTTTTTTTTTTTAACTCACACTCTTCTTACTAAAACTGCTGGAACTAAGAGCTTCAAAGGGGGAATACAATATGAGAGGATGAATCTTAAAAGTCAGGTAGACTTCTCATCCTGCCACTTACTAAACAGCTGTATAATCTCGGCGAAGTAGACACCTAAATGCCAATTTTCTTGTGACAAATACTGCCTGGAAGTTGTTGTGGCCATTAAATGTTATATGAGGTGCACCTCACAAAGCTGGTAATTAACAAATATTGGCCATAACATTAAATTATATGTTGTTGTTGGTACCTGGTACTTTCAACCTACAAAAACACAAGTTTCTTATGTTCAACCAAACAGCTGTTATTCTGAAATGTCTCATTCCAATTTCCAAAGCTTAACTGTTCTCTAAGCACGTATACCAAACGACTGACATTCTACCATGTTTACCATTTGGAAGAGATCTCACTTTAAAGCTGGGGAACTGGCATCTAACTTACCTGTTTGAATGTGAGTTAATGGCAGAATTTAAGACTGAAACACAGGAAACTTGACTCTGGGTTAGTATACTTTCCAGAGTCCCAATCCTAAAGTTCAGTTGAAAAAAAAAAAAAAAAAAAATTAGCATACTAACTCAAGAAAAAAGTAAGAATTTGAATCTGTCCTCATTAAATAAGTGAGACTAAAATGAATATTAGTTTCCCCCTAGGGGGAGGGGAGGGAAGAGTGGTGGTAGTGGTGGTGCAATTACTGATTCTAAGGAAAGTAAATTTTCTTCTGGGCTCTGGTGACGATTAATGAAAATAATTTAAACAACAAAATGATAGAATAACTGAGACGGATATACAAAAACTAATGGTGACTACTACCAGGAAATAAGATTAGAGGTGTGAAAAAATAAAAATAGTTCACTATTTACCTTTTAAATTTCAATAGGTAGTAGAGTAACTAAAATCCAATTACAAAAAATACTGTCTTCAAACCAAGCTAGACCAACACGGATTTCGAGAACATCGAAATATATGGAAAAATAACCAAGTTAAACAAAGAGAACAAAGTTTTATAAAACCATACATTTAAAATAAGGGAGGACAGTGAGAGGCATATGTTAACATTTCTGAAAGACCTCACAAAAACACAAGAAACTGTATTTCTCTGGGATGTGGGAATCAAGTCCAAGGAAGGAGACACACTTTTCCACTTTGTATATTGCATACTTTTTAAACATCATAAACATGTATTATTCTATGGTAACATATAAAAAAACCTTTAAAGTCTTTAAAAAAACTGATTGTACCCAGAGCATTCTATGAAACACTATAACATCAATATGCAATCCTCTGCTGCCTTTTACTTAATGGTCATTTAGTCAAAATTAGAAGGCTCCTTGGGGCGTTTGCTTTCTGTCCCTCCACTCAAGATTGAGGGAAATGCTGAGAATTTAGTTTAAGTTTTAACTCTCATTGCCTAAACTGTAATTAAAAAATTAATCAATGGACATCTGAATCACCAATTAAAATATTTTATCTAGGATCACTTTTCCTTGTTACAAAAGCCTGAATCACTGCACTCTGTTTTCGTTAAACTCTATAGCCCTGTGAGTTGGACAAGCACAGACTTCAAAAATATAGTTAAATATATATTGAATTTTTATCCATTGGCATAAAGTAAACAAAATACATAGAGGTTACCAAGTTTGAAAGGAAATAAATTTTTGGCAAGTCTTCACCAGAAAATATCATCATAAATTCAAATCTTACAGGACCGACTCCAAAATTAGAACAGTTAAGAGGTGGCATAAGAAGAGCCCTTTTATGTCTACTCAGGATTTGCCAATTCAAAGGCCTTAAAACATGTTTGAACGTTTGAGGCTCAGAACACTGTGAGTGATAGGCTAGTGGCCACCTTGAGAGTGTGAATACCCTTCAAACTATATAAAACCGGAGTTTTTAAAACACTGTGATGGTCAAACAAAACACAACTGCAGACAGAATTCAGAGTATATGCCATGAATGTGCAACCTCTACATTAGCACAATAATTGAACTTTTTAAAACCAGAATTCACAATACTTGGGTCTTTCCAGATTAATACTTCAGTGCCCAGTACACTTCTAGAAGTAAACTAGTGTTCAAATGTTTTCTGGATTAACAACATAACAAAAGGTTCTTCAAATATTGGATACAATCACCAAATAACCAGTATATTTAATGAACTGGGTTGTGGGATTACACATCAGTGCTGTGTGCTGGAGCTGGCCTGTAAAGAAAGACTGGTGTGTGTCTCTTTCTAATGCCAAATTTAATGCTATCAGATTGGTAGGTGAAATCAGCCATGGTGAGAGTATTTATAACCACAAATGTCAGTAAACACTACAAAACAGGGCATTTTTTCATAAGAGAAAAGCATTCACCAGCACAATATATGACCAGTACATCTTGGTCATATTTTCATTTGTTCAAATATACCACATAAAAATTTTAATGAATGACATGTTTTAAAACATACAAAGAAAAAATTTTAACTAATGAAGATAAATTCAATACAACAGGCTAATGTAACACAGATGTTAGTAACAGCATCCTTTCAAAAGTAAATGTTACTACTGTCTAGGGCACAGACTTTATCAATAAAGTTGAAATGTTTCACAAAATAGGAGTCCCTGTGATACTTCAGATGTCTCTTTAGTTTAAAACCTGATCCACTAATTATCCCATTAATTTACTTGTAAAGTTTAAATAAAACCCTAGAGAATAAACTGTACTGATTTCAGCAAATTATGGAGAACCCAAATTAAAAATGATTGTTTAATTAGGTATATAGGATATAGAAAGCAATTCTCTCAGAATTTCCTAAGATTTTATAAAAAATCTACTTACACATAAATGTAGACAGCATTTTAATCCAACAATAAAATATTTGCTCCCCAGAGCAAAAGCTCTGTCATTAGCCTGTGCCTTGCTTCTTTCATCCTTAAAAGTATGAGTCCACTTTAAGGACTGTATGAGATAATACATGAAAAGCATTTAGCAAGTTTCTGATACATTGAAAGAGCTTAATAAGCCACACTCTGTAATACCACCACCAGATTCTTTTCAAGTCATTATTTTTGAAGAAATATATCTTTATAAACTCCCCTAGAGATTAATTTTCTGATGTCTGAGACTACCAAGTGGAGGCCAAACATGAGGTGAGTCATTCTGAACATGAGTTCAGCAGAGGAGCACAGATTTATGGACAAGGGGGTCCCAGAAGGATGGCACAGGCCGGCCTGGGGACGGCAGCGTGTTCTGCGGTATGCCAGCAGCAGCAGCAGCAGCAGAGCCAGAGCTTTCTGTGGTGACTATGTTAAGTTACCTTTTACGAAGTCACTCTGTCTTCAAAAGAATTTTAAAACATTCTGTTTAAATGAGAAGCAACGAGTGCTCTCTCTAAAAATGGACAAGGTATAAAAAAAAAACACTGGGGGAGAAAACCAGAGCAAACCTCCTTTTTAAGAAGTAAACACATTCCTTTAATTGTAGCCGACTTCCTGAAGGGTAGTGATTTCTGTTAGAGAAATCCAATTTTCATTTTATATATATATACACACACACACACACACACAGACACAAACAAAGCTAAAATTCTTTGTTAAGTATAAGCATAGGAGAGAGAAGAAATTATTCTTCATTTTGAACTTTCTTTAGCAAGGTGTTTTCATTTTTAAATAGCTATTTGATACTCCCCCGAAACAATTAAACAATTTCAAAGTGATCAGAATAGTAAATAATTCCCAAACACTCATAACCAGGAGTCAGAACTTTTAATATCCCTTTTAAAAAGGAGCTATTCACTAATTTCATCATTATTTAAATACAGTCAAATAAAAATAAAAGAAAATCCAGAAAACCGTGTTTAAAAAGTTTACAATTTCAAATGAAATTTCAATTCTTCCCACCAAGCCAACAAAAACACTTAGAAGTTCAGGGAGTAGTATATTTACCCTGAAACTAAACGTTGTTGTTCCAGAAAATACAAACGTAAAGTGTAGTGTGGTCTCAGGACCCTTGAGGGTCCCCCCAAAACGCAAGGTCAAAACTGTTTTCATAACACTAAAATGTTCTGTGTCTGTTTCACTCATGGTTTCACAAGTGCACAGTGGAGTTTCTCCAGTGCCCACGCGCCATGTCACATGAGAAGAACTGTCGTGCAGAAGTAGTATGCAAATCCCACTGCTTCTATTAGGCCAGATATTAAAGAGATGTGCAAAACGTAAAACAATGGTCTTCTAAATAACTGTTTGTGGAAAACAGTATTTTGTCATTAAAAAGGGTATTTATGTTAACATGTATCGTTATATTTAAATGAATAAAGTTTTAAAAATATCTCAGTATTAACTTCTAATACAAAAAATTCTGAGCGATGTAAGTTACATAAACAAAAGCTCTTTGGGGATCTTCAATAACTTAAGAGTTAATGATAGTCCTGAGACCAAACTGTTTCAGGACTCTTGGTACTGTGACAGGAAAGCAGCCAGTTAGTTACTGCTTCCATTTTACCAATTTACAGGAACTGTACCAACGAGGACGTGTACTGGGAGCAGGGCAAGTCATGAGTAAAGAAAGCACCAACAGCTTCTTCAAGCTTACAGGAAGAATTATTCTACAGAAGAAAGTGATTACCTAATCTCTATTTTCACAAAAACGAGAGTAAAATACGCCTTTAAACTTATCAATGAAGTTTGTCACCCTAAAAGAAAATTTTCTTTCCTCAGCAAACACAGGAGAGACGACCTGATTCAACTAGTAAATCAGGAAACTCGAGTCTTCATCCTTGCCACCTCTGAGTATTTTCTCCTCTTCAGTGCTCAACACAGTTCTGATGGTCTGTGCAAAACCAGAAGCAAATCTGAATATGAAAGTCTAACTGAAGATTTTAATCCACATCAAATCTGGATCACTTCTTACACTAAGCATTTCAATTTCACAAGTTTTCATTTAAAGTCAACAAGAGTTACCACTTAATTACAAACCTCAAGATTTACCCAGAAAAAAACAGTCTTTAAAATTATTTTAATAACAACTGTTTAATTTACTTGTTTCTTAGATGGAAAGCATGGTAGGTTAATTGAACGATGGCCTACAATTTTATAGCATAACTTTGTACATGAGTTGATTGGGACCCAATACAATCTAAAACATAGGAATTCAAAGACATTTCTTAAGAATTCCCTCCATGAGAAGGGGTCTGGAAGGACACCCCAAAAATGCAGACATTTCAAGTATACACCAAGACACACCCAGACCTTTGCAGCATTCATTTAATTCTACGAGGCATACTGCTCAGAAAAGGGGCAGAGATTTCCCAATTTTCTTGCTTATCAAAATAGTTCAGATAACCATACATTAAGCTAGATATACACTGGACAGCAATGTTTCAAGAAGTCTGGAACTCTACACAGATTTTAACATAGTATGAAAACAACTCCTGTAGTCACCATTTGAAAAGGTATTCAACATGAATAAATAATGTTTGAGGAAACTGATGTTCACCTCTTTTAATACCAAGCTTTAAAAACAATTTAAATCATTATAAGAAAATTTTTCAAACATGTATCACATATTTATATACGTAACCTCACCTTTTCTTGATGACACAGGGTCACAGTAATAGACAATTATCAGAAGAAGATGTAATATACTGATGCCCTCTAAGCTGGGCTGGCTGTCCCTACACTAACTGGTCTTTGAAAATATATGCTCTTTTGGTCTGGGAAATCTATTAATCAAAACTTCACATAAAGACAAATGCATGAGCTCTAATGTACAGACATTGTGACTTATATGGGCTGCTCAAAGGCATTTTTTAAAAAAACTATTAAGAGTTTCTCAGTTGTGTTCTGTTTTGATGAGATTGCCAGATTATCACTGGATGAATGAGGCATTATATAAATATTTAAACAAGTTCATTTGAATATTAACATAAAGCTATAACTAAACATTAGTATTGTTGCCTTTTTAAACAAAGTATTCTATAACTTTAAGGTAACACTGGGTTCCAGTTTCTTTCCCCCTAGAAATGAACATAAACAAATGTCCTATTAATATCAGTTTGTCCAAACAAAGAAAAAAAAACTGAGGTGCAATCATGTCACAGTCAATGCATGTCTGCTTCCAATACATTCAAAGACAGTATTTAAAAAAAAAAAAAAAAAAAAATCAATAGTTAAAATAAGCCTTTTGCAGTCTGAGAATTCAAGATACTTTAAAAAATTTGTAAATACACATACATGCAAATTCTTCATATATACAAATTTTCACAAAATTAAGAAGTTGCAAAGAAATCAGAAGGATTACGGTGAATCTAACAAGCTACATTTAAATGCTTTACCACTGACATATTCCTGAACATAGCAGTTTTAATAAATTTTCTACATGGCCTTTTTATAAAATTTTCTCTTTTAGACATAAAAGATAGTCACTAGAAGTCTTCTGAAATTCTAATTTAAGAATTCAAGATGTTCTCAATTCACTACTGATATTTAAGGCCACTTTGGTAAAGGCATTGCAGCAAGAACACAAAAACAATAGCATATTTTCTAGTATTTATTTTTTTTCACCTGCAAACTGTTAGCAAAACATGATCAGCTTTATTATGCAGACAGGTATCCCTCTACATTTTTAAAGAATTTAGGCATGTATAAATAGAAGAGCTCTTTAGAAAGGAAAAATTCAAGAATGAATAAAACCTTCCAATTTTGACTCTGTAACTTTCCAGAAGCAATGGTTAAAGTAATTTTAGGTCATTCATTCCAAGATATATGACAGCACCTTAAAAGTGGCTGATCTATTTCCCAAGTAACATTTCTCACATAACAATGTGTTAAAGTTACAAATACTGATATGCACAAATAGCTAATTTCTAAGAAAAATATGTACAGTACTGCAGCATAATGAATGTGGTATCTGCAATAACTTAATATTAGCCAATTTTTAATAATATACATGATACCGCTACTTTTTTTTGCCAATTCACAGGTTAAAAGTTATTACTGGAGCCCTCTGTTTTGCACATATTTCCTGGTGTTTAATACACAATGCAGGCTTTTTAAAGACTTCTCTTGTGTTTAAAGCTAAGATCAGTGAAACAAGACAACAGTGCAAGAGGCGGAGAGATGTAATGTGACCATGTAAAAGTTCGTTCCAGTAAAGTGTCTATATAAGGCTATAAGAAAGGATTGGTTGATGAGCTTCCTGTTGGAAATTGTCCTGTCGGTGCACCAGTCTAAAGGAAAACATAAGACAAAATAAATAAACAAATAAGAGTGTGTGGAGAAAATATGAAAATGTGTAATGTTATTTAATTAAACTAGATTTAATTAAATAGTATTTAGATTAGGAATTATTTCATAATTATTGGCAATCATATTTATTCATCATTGTTATTAGCAATATACTGTAATAAAGCGATAGGTTATCAGGTACTGTGTTGTGCCTCTTATATCCATTATTTCATGTAATTCTCATAATAGATTCTAAGAAGGGACCTGGCCCTAAAAAAATGCATTTATGATTCAAACCAAACCTGACTCCAGGCTTCCTTTTTCACATTGTTCACTAAATCCACAGCCTCTCATAAAGCATTATTTTGACAAGAAAGCAGACAAGTTTCATGTCTAAAATAGCTTATTTACTGTCAGTGCTTTGATTTGCAACTGATTAATGTGTTTTCTGGGGTTTTTTATTGAATTTTATTTTTTTATACAGCAGGTTCTTATTAGTTATACATTTTATACATATTAGTGTGTACACGTCAATCCCAATCTCCCAACCAATTCATCACACCACGCCCCCAGCCCGCCACTTCCCCCCTTTAATGTGTTTTCTTAAATCAAAAAGGGATCACGCACAATGGCTGCCTCGATTTGTATAATCTTGCAGAATACCAAAGAGCATCTAGGAGGAATCACATCCTGCTTTTCCCAATTTGAAAACAATGCAACAACTTATAAAGTGCTTAAAATTGCATTTCACTTACCATAAAAGGATTACTAGATACTCCAGCAGTTGCAACTTGACCAAAAGGGGTTACCACTGGCTTTGTTTGTCCAAATGCTGCAAAACCTGCACCTTGTTTAAAAAAACCCACCAATTATAACCATACCTTTGAGACAATCTCATGTTTATAAAGCTTCATAATGAGTTTCAGAAAAATTCCTACCAGAGCAACAATAATAAAAAAATCAATGTTAAACTGTTGAGTCTCATGCTCTTTCAAATAGCAGTTAGACTTCCACTGGCATGTCTTAAAGAGCTTACACTGACTCTCCAGAAATGGTTAATTCAGTTTGTCTCAGCTATGTAAATTGCTGACAAAGGATTTAATAGAGAGGTAAGCTTGTGACTATTTGAGAGGGGCTGTGATCCAGGGATTTCAAACTTTGGCAAATGAGTGAAATGGGCTCCCCCCCACAAAAAAAACCAAACCAAAAAAAACCCCCAAAACAAAAACTGGTCTCTAGTGAATCTTCCTGAAAACAAGTAACAAATTCCAACCACAACACAGTTACCTATTTAGAAAATGAGTTTATGTCACAAAAAACCCCCAAAACAACAACAACAGAAAACGTACACAAAATGGAATAAAAACAGTTCTCCAATGCAAAACAGACAAAACCAATCTAGGGCTATAAAGTTTCCTTTTAAAATCAAGAGGCATATTAGAAGATATAAGAAAGACATGGAGATTCTGAGAAAGAAGCGGTACTCTTTAGTCCTTGATTTCTCCTAAACCTATAACCTGGTCACAAAAACTTACTAAATCACTCAATTTTCTGTGGCCCAAATCACCAAAGGCTTCTATGTTTCTGTAGTAAACATTCAGTAGATAATGCTACAGCATTCTCTAGATAAGTCTTTTTGTCCAAACATTCATATTATACATAAAGGATACGTGCAGGGGACCTACAGCGAGCCAAATGTTAGATCTTACCATTGGGCTGTTGAGAAAAGGCTGTCTGCTGAGGGAAAGCTGCTTGGGCTGGGAAGGCCGGCTGCTGGAAGCTGCCACTAAAGCTGGTGGGAAGACTGTAGGGCGCGGGAGTCCCAAACCCCGCAGGCATGCTCATGGATGCCGTGCCGAAGGTCGCCGCTGGCAGGAGAAAAGAAAGGCTGGTAACTTAGGAACGAAGGGTAGGTTTTCGTGTACACATACTCAACGTCATGAAACAGACATCATTTACCTTAAAAACAGTATGATGTATTTTAAATTCCAAAACTCCCAACAAACTTAATAGCAAGTTTAGCTCCAGTTTAACATAATCTATATTTGTTCTCCTGAAACCAATGACCAGAATGAAACTACTAAAGCTATCATTTGAAATCACAAGAAAACTTCTCAGAGTAATTATATACAGCTTGAGTCTAAACAGCAGTCTACTTTTAAAGTCCATCATCATGCAATTCACATGTATACTAGTATATACATTTTTAAGTTTTGTTTCGCTATATGCAGTAAAATAGTCAAACATTTAATTGTATCCAGTGAACTGTCTGCTATAATGTAATATATGTGTTCCTAAAAAAACATTTAAAACCTCTGCAAAATAGTTCACTATAAATAAAACTTACAGGAGAAATGGGGTCACAGGCAGGCCACTCAAAACCTTTGAAGCTTTCTAACCCAAGGCAAAAAAAGGGGTGTCGCGGGGGGCAGTCCTAATAAAAACACTAACACAAACTGAAAACATATGGACTCCCATTCCCTTTTTGGAAAGTAAATGAACACTGCTTTGGATAAGGGGTATAAGGAAGGTTAGGTTAGGACTGATGAGTTACAGAAACTGGGGCAGAGTACATAAAAATTGAACAGAAAGTGAAATAAGCATTCTTACAAGAGACAAAGAATGTAAGGTGAATGACACTGTGTCCAATAACTTCTCCATGGCTTGCCATGTCCAGCTACTATAACTTGATGGAATAAAGCATTCAGTCACAAGTTGGAGAAATTCGTGTGTGAACAACAGCTATATATACATGGTATGCTGCCATCACTCCCCCCATTTACGAATTACTTATGAACTAATTCACATTATTATATTATTATATTATTTATATAAACACGCGTAGTAGTAGAACAGTATATTACTTTTTGCTAGTGAAGATTCAAAATAGAACCTTCCAACTATATGTTGTAGGAAAAGCCTAAGTGAAATAAAAGCCAATAATGGTGCTTTTAATACAGAACACTAGCAATTACACAGTGAAATATTTTCAGCATGATGCTATCAAAAAACATAATTCACTGAATTTCCTGATTTTAAAATTACCAACTTGATTGATGATTTAAGGCACAAAGAAATTAATACTAAAAGTGTTACACAGAATTATCTTTTATTAAAAAAAAATCATGTTACGGATGTTGCCCAAAGTAATTCTCATAATCCTAATTTTTATAACAGTGCAATTCTCTGCAATGAACCTAATTAGATTTTCCAATTTTAAATATTACTTTTTATTATTGATAAGAAAAAAGGGGAACTAAGCCACTGGGAAGCAAGTGAATTAAAGAATAATAAGCACACTGCAAGGGAAACAGGAGGGTTTCAGAACAGACAACAATGCACTGACATAACTTTGACAAATCACTTTTTAAGAAAGCAGTATAAAGCAAAAGTTGGATACAGTTAAGCAAAACCAAACTCCATGGAATAATGTGGTAAAATGGTTTGGTAAATCGAAAAGGTGTGTCACTCAAAGTACTATGAATTCAAACTTAAGAAAAATAATTGAGAAAGCTATTAACATTCTAATGTGACTATGGAGGTAAGCAATATGCTTTTCAGTTATTAAAACGCCACAGAAGATTTTCATGTAACTTTAAATATAATGTATTCCCAATGCCACACATCCATGACCACTCCATTTTAAAACATGGAAAAAACTTAATTCCACATGCAGGGATCCAGAACACCAGCAGAAGCTTCCACAAGCAGGTAGACAAATTGCCACACAAATCTAGATATTAGTTGTGGCCACCTACCAAAATGAGCGTGAGGAAACACTTGAGAATGCATTGCTCCAGAAAGGCCTTATGGAAAGCCATAAAGAGACCAATGTCAATTAACTTATGAATAACTACTGGCAAAATAAAAGTAAATTTGTTTCATTAAAATGTTCTAAAATTAAAATATACTGTTACAAAGCAGGTAGCATAAGAATACATAATAAAGACACATCCAACAGAGTCTTTTTATTTCAACTATATTCATGACAGTAGTATTTACACTGTTTGAAATAAAGGGGAGATTAGAATAATACCAGAAAAACAAATATCAAATGAAGAAACATTTACGAAATCCATCTTTTAAACAAATAACATTTTTTTCATGTGAAGATACAATAATATCCATAAAAAGACTTTCTAGGCCTCACCACTTACACCCAAAAATGCTATTCATAGGATCATCAAAAATGATCTAGCATCTACCTTTAGCATCTAAAAAGTCAAATCTAAAAAAATAAAAATATAAAATAAAACAAAAACTCAAATCTTGGAGAAAACACTTGAATAATGCTTGATTGTTTTATTTATGACTCCATACATTAACTAGAAAAGCCTAACGACAACTCAAGTGAACTAATTAAATATTACGCAGGGAAAATTATTCAATGTAGTTCATTAGAAAGGCGAGCAGCACTTTTCAGTTTAAAATATGATGGCTAAAAAGAGACAGAAAAGAAAAATACATCTTGTGCAGATCTTACCTGGCATGACTGAGGTCAGACAGGTTACATATAAATAAATGTAATTAACAGAAAACAAATTTAGGTTGTTAAGTACCAGAACCGCTGTTTAAACCATCTGTAGTGGGGTTGTTTCTAAAATATATGGCCATGAATTTTAAATTAACATACTTAACACCAACTAAATTTGGGGAAACAAAGCGATTGAGAGATTAGAGTGGTTCTGTCTTGGTTCTGTAGTTTTCTAATTACAGGACACCACAACTTCTTTAAGCCTCAGTTTCCTCATTTGCAAACAGGGGGTGGAGGGACAGGGATAGTATAATTACATATCTACTTTACAAAGCTGCTGTGATTAAAAGTGCTACAGAGTAAATATCCAAGGAGTGTTATTTTTTATTGCTAACTTAAAAAGATGTTTACAGTATGTTCTAAATTCAACAAAAGGTTGATTGAGGGGGAAGGGTTCTGAAACAAGTTTGGTCACTTTATGTTTATCTCCTTTCTTAGAGCACTTTATAAGCTCTGAGAAATCCTGCATTAATAATACTGATTAAAATTTTGTTTAACTCAGCATTTCCCATATATAATTTGGGCGTAAAATCCCTTTCCATGAAGCACTGATAACACCATCTCAGGACACATGTTCTACAAAATAGGCTTTGGCAAAAACTGACTTTTAGTCAACAGTGATTGTTAACCAGTATTAATTTCTGTACCTCAATCTGCAACAATTATGCCTAGTCCTGGGCTGCTATAAAAATCTTTTAGAATTGTTTTAACAAGCTTTTTGATATATAATTCACATATCATACAATTTGTCCACTTAAAGGATGGTTGTACATATTCACCAGGTGAACAACCATCATCGCAATCTAATTTTAGAACATTTCATACCCCCCTCACTAAAAGAAATTCCATACCTATCAGCTCTCCATTTTGCCCCACCTACTTTCTACAGATTTGCCCATTCTGGACAGATTATAAATGGAATCATACATTATATGTCACTCTGTGACTAACTTCCTTTATTTAGCCTAATGTTTTCTAGGTTCATTCATGTTGTACCATGTATCAGTACACGTCATTACTTTTTATTATCAAACAAATTCCACTGTACGGCTATACCACATTTGGTTTATTCATCCATCAGTGGATGGACACCTGGGTTGTTTCCACTTTTTGGCTATTAGGAATTATGCTGCTGTGAACATTTGTATACAAGTTTTTGTGTGGATATATGTTTCATTTACTTTCCTATGAGTGGAATCACTGGAAACAGTACTGGTTTAGAAGCACTCTGGGTACTAATACTAGATTAGTCATTGATTAATTTTGGACCCTTAAGGCGGCCGGGGTGGGGGGAGTCTCTTAAAATCATTTTTTCATTAAATGAATGTTAGAAAATAAAGGTACTCATTCAGGGACAAAGGAGAGATTTAAGGTTATAAGAGAATTTCCTAATAACTGAAAATTATATTAACTTTATTAATTAGATTTAAGGGCTCAAGTGCTCTGGAAAAAGAATGCTAAATATTATAGAATCCTAAAATAAAAAAGGTCTTAGGCCACATTGGCTAGTCTACTGAAGGTTTCTATATAACATGGTAAAAGAAAGCCCAAAAGCTTTGTAAATGCAGGAAAGAAGTTATTATTAAAATGTGCATTTCAAGAATGAAATACATCAGTAAGACTTTTTAAATAGTTCACATTGAACTATTATCAATACCCTCTTTCAAAAGCTACCCAAATGGAATTTAACAATACTAATATATTTAAGAAGAATACAAAATATTTCCTAAAGAATATTAATTTTGATGGTATAAAAACACTGGAAATACCTAAGCACAGTGTATTTGTCAAAGTGTTGTTTATATTTCAGCTTCAACAGAAACATGTTATATAGTTAACATTTACTTTGACTTAGTCAATTCAATAATAACCTAGTAAAGATGATCAATGTGATAAATCAAAATAGTTTATAAGGGGAACAAATTTTTTACCTTGAAATAAAAACTTGTGGACACAGTAGGTTTACCTTTCAATAAATTTTGCTTAGGCTAATATTAAAATTACTTTATATCATCTGAACATACTTTGTACACTTTATATTATTTCACATCCCATGTAGAACCTTAAAGGACTTTCATACTCCAAATAATTGGGAGGGGGGGGGGCCCTTAGCTCTAATAACAGAACCAGTCTGGAGGTACAGTCGTGAAAGGAAAATTAATAGGAATGATTTACCAAGTATACACAATAATGCAAAGACCATGCATGGTGATTTACAACATCTAATTCTCACAACATCCCTGCCAGAGAATAGTGTTCCCATTTTACAGAAAAGGACAAAAATAAGGTTCTGAGGAGTTACATCAACATCGCCTTGGTCAAGGTGTAACTTGAGTTTCCATCCTTCAGCTGTCAAATGGGGTTATAACAGCTATCAACATCTCAACGGTATCTTGCAAATAATATATCTTCCTATCACTTTTCCTCCATTCATTAAAAAAATAATATACAGAAAGCATTTTTAGGATTACCTAGCAAATAAATCTAAATCAGGATTTGAACACAAATCTGGCTGTACCCAAAACAAACGCACTTAACTTTTCTGAGCCTCAGTTACCTCAGCTGTCAAAGAGTGATTAAAACATTTATTTGATGAGAGTTAAGAGGACTAAATGAGAAAATGTAGAAAACCCTGTGTCATGAGACATTTTATAAATTCATTCCGTGAAGTCAAAATAATATGCTTAGAAACAGAAATATTACATATATCACAAGTGATGTATAAATATTTTGTCCAAAACACAACAGAAATTTGAATCACTGATTATATCTGAATTAAAATAAACCATTTAAAAAAATCAAATTATGTGCAAAATCAACTAGTTATTAAACAACTATTATGTGAGATATCAACAGATTATGACTGAAGACATTTATATGAAAAGGAAAGTTATGGTTCAAACTCCCAATATCACATATTCTCAACCTTGCCGATGACAAAAAGATATGCTAGTAATTACCAATTCTTAATGGTGCAAATTTATTGTGATGTTACAAACACCTTAATCTCTCAAAATATCACATCAACAAAGGCTATAACTGAAGTTCAAAGCTTTAGTTCTAAAATTATCTAAATCTAAAAACAAAACTGACAAATTCAGTTTAATGGGTATTGGGCCATACCACATGCACTTGCTAATATTCCAAGGTACTGGTAAATAACTCTGGTGTTCAGGGTAATAAGACAAAAATCAAAGAGGTACAATACAAGAAATATGTAGCTGGCTTACACTGTGAACCAAAAAGAAAAAAAGGGGGAGCGATAAACAGGATTTTTAAAAAAATTATCAGAAGAGAAAATATTCAAATGTTATACCACAAATTAAACCAGTTTCCCACAACCTAAAAAAATGTGAACACCTAAAAGATATTATTAGAAAAAGACCTCATTATTAAGATCTCATGTAATAATACCCAT
This sequence comes from Platanista minor, assembly GCA_004363435.1. Lineage (NCBI taxonomy): Eukaryota > Metazoa > Chordata > Mammalia > Artiodactyla > Platanistidae > Platanista > Platanista minor. Next base: position 34,758 of record RJWK010002099.1, read on the forward strand.
CTATTCCTTGCAATCCCATGAAAAGGAAAAAAGCAAAAAAACTTACATATTTTTTCTATTAAGACTGAGTTATAACCAATAACTGTGAAACCAGACCAACAAATAAGGCAGAATTACAATGTTCAAGTAACATCTCTGTCATATATTGGCTGTGGGCTTTAAGGTTTTAACTCTCATCTCCACGCTTGGGCTTCCACACCTGAAAAATGAAAGCTTTGAGTGGTGGGTGCTAGATAACTTCTCTGGTCCATTTTCAAATATCAAATTCAAGGATTTTATAAACCTTCAGCTACTATATGTCTTTACGGACAAAACTAATCCACTTTACAGTCACTTCAGTAAGAAAGGAACCTTATTTTCTGATGTTCTTCACATGGTATCTTTGCAATATATACCTTTTCCAAAGCTTACTGTTCTATAATTTATATTTATTTCTTACCTGTTGCTCCTCTGGCATTGGTCTGAAATGGATTTGTAGAAGATGCCACAGAAGGACCAGCAGCAGCAACAAATGGATTTGTGGAAGGTGTAGCTTTAAAAAATTATAAAATATACTATAAAATCCTAATGCATTTGTATTCAATTATTTAAAGTATTTGTTCATATATTTATGAAGATAGAAAACTAGAGCTTTCTGACAATAAACTGGTGCTTTGATTGTCTGCTGGTATCCCTAAGAAAATGTGATACAATATATAATAGGGTTCTTTATAAAAACCAGTATATATATACCAGAAACACGTACCTCCAAATGGAGCAGGCACACTTGAAGAAGCAGGCTGTGTCTGTGCAGAAGCACCCACTGGCACTGTTCCAAAAACATTACTGAAAACAAGTATTGAAAGAGTTCATGTTTTGAGAGGGGAAAAAAAAGCAACAGTAATCTATCTACAAGGTTGCCATAAAATATGGAAACAAATAATATTGAACATATCATGTATCACATCAGTTCTCAAACTTTAAGTCTCAGAACTCATTCACATTCTAAAAAATTACTGAGAACCCCAAAGAACTTTAAGTTGCTATATTTACCAATATATATACTGTACATCAATTAAACCAAATTTAAATAATTTTATTCATTTAAAAATAACAATAAAGCCATTACATGCTAACCTACGTAGCATTTTCATAAGTAACTATATTTTCTAAAACAAAAGGAACCTAATGAGAAGAGTAACACTGTTTGATATTTTTACAAATCTCTTTAATGGCTGGCTTAATATACGACCAATCTGTTGTGATATGTTGTTTAGGTTGATGCATATGAAGAAAACTGGCCTCACATGGTAACGCAGTTGAACAAAACAGGAGAATTTTAACACCTTTTCCAGATAACTGTGGATATTTTCCTTGACATCATACAAAAAACACCAGGGATAGTTTCCTAAAGGTTAGTTGCAATATGGAATTTGAAACCATATCAATGGACTTTTATGTAAAGAAACATCCACTAGTCTATCTTACACTTTAAATGAATCTTTTACTAACTTTATGTCATTTGGAAAATACTTGATGCCAATCTTCGAAATGTCAACATATTTCCCTATGCAAAATTAAAATATTATAATCATTAATATCACCATCCATCTCATCAGAAAAGTAATGGGAAGCTTAATTTTAAGCCCACGGTGGCCCCTAAATTTTCCAAAATTCTACTATTTGCTTGAGAGTATGTATTTTAAGTAGTTATTTTCCTTAAAGTGACAGAACTTAAAATTTCATTTTTGAGAAAATGTCTACCAAATATCCAAATCTGAATAACCATGGTTTGTCTATCAATCATACTTTCAAAGAAAAATGGTGTTCCATAAAACAAGGGGCTGGTTCATTCCACAACTCAAACAACCACACAAACTGATTTTACTCAAGACACCTTTATACTTCAGTATATAGCAGAACTACCTGATGCATACCTTACTTCAACAGACAGAAAAGAAGACATATTTAACAGTCAAGACTTAAAATTCCTTTACTGCTTCATAAAGCATATTCATAATAAAAACTGCATCAAAAATATTCCTAAGTAAAACTGAATGTGTGGTGGTAAGGAATATAATGACTATTAGATGACTATTTGTACGGCTTGGTGCCAAAGCTGTAATTCAATGTTAAGGCACCAGCAAGTTTTACCTGTCATAGTTTTTGCACCATCAATACAAATGTCAATTACTGAAAACACAAATAACCCCTCAGAACTATTATAAATTTAGGTTTTAACCTCACAGACCTTTTCAATGGGTCTCAGGTACTTCAAACACTCCATGGGTTACACTCTGGGGACCACTTATGATTATAATGTAATACCAATAAACCATTTCATTACATATACCTGTCTATGTTTCCAGACTTTATGACCACCTTGCTATAGTCCACTACTACATATGTGTAATGTAGACAACATTAATAAAGCAAAAAATATATAAATACTCTATATTTTATTCTTTGGACTCAATTTTTCCCATCTGCCATACAGAAAATTTGTTACTGAAGAGTGAGCCAAACTAGTTAATGTTACAATCCTACCATTTCTCTCTGGAAAAGGTGCTAAAGGGAAATAAAAAGCTACTCGGATAATAAAAGAGACAATCTGCAGGAATGGAAAACTAAGAGATGGCTAAGACAGTGTACAGGTAAGTCACCTGTACTCCTAGGTCTGCTTCCTTGACCCAAAGATGAAAAAGTCAAAACTAAGAGAGTTTTTAAAGACCGAACACTGTTAAAATGCAGTAGACTTTCTGCTGCCAAGAATTTCTTACACCAGATATATCTGAACACAGTAACAGATATGTCGATTTATAAATACCAGTATGACCAAAGAGATACAGAATTGGTCTTGGGTTCTGGTGCAAACATTTCTAAAACTGCTTATTTACAACTAAGGCTATAACATGTTACTTTCAGTGTTTAATCTTCATGACTGAGAACTGTACATTAAAAGCAAATAATTCTGTAAATGGATTCTCTGCTGAGTACAATTAAATTTGTATATGACTATCCATTTCAAGATGTGTATATACTCTAAATTACATTTTAGTGTTCAAGGGAAAAAAGTAACAAAGACTTCGATTAAATAAAAAAATAAAACTATGGCACTTAACTCAAGGATTACATTTTAATTAGAAAATTTAAACACAGTTTCCTCAAACTTACAAAAATATTCAGGAATCTTTAAGCCCCAAATGGTTATTACTTAACAGCATTATTATTCAGAGTTGAAAAAAAGTTTAAAAGATAAAACACAAAGCAGGAACACAGACTAAGACAAGCTACCTGCTAGCATTACTTGTGGAAGAATATGCATTACTGGAGGTGGCCGCAGAGCTGAAAACGCTGTCCAGTTCTGCCAGGGCTGCATACTTGTCTGAAGATGCACTTGACTGACTGGGGACTGAAACCACAGAACCAACAGGAGCTTTACCTGTGGTCCCAAACCCACTACCCTGATCACCACCTGTGAACAAACAAAAACATATTACATCAAAAATTTTAACTGACGCTTAACTTACGCTTTCAACTTACAACCACATTTGCCATGAAACACGTGCAAGTTTAAAACCGATCTGGAGCTTAGCAAATGACATGATTCTAGAGTCTTATCCAATAAATAATCCAGAAAATATTGGACATGATTAGTGCTATACATACCACTCTGATAAAGACAACATACTGTTTCTGTAACAAAAACTAAGACCCAGTACCAATAACATGTCTAGATTACACATAAAGAAGAAATTCTCAAAGTGCTACATTAAATCTGCAAGACGGGGACATCTCATTCAAGTGAACATATACACTCATAAAATGCTTGAACTATGTGAAGAGTCTATTAATAATATCATTTTCCCAGGGTTGTTCATGAAAAAATTAGAGATAGTAGTAAGAGAAAATATTCACAGAGCACTTACGACGTGCCAGGAACTGTTCTAAATGCTTCCCATGCAATAACACATATAATACAACTTTTTAAGTTCAATGCTATTACTACTGCCCTCGTTTCGGGGGGTAGATGAGAAATCAGGCTCAGAGAGCAGGATGCAGAATCCAGTCTGAAAGTAGACCCCTGCTGTTCCCCCACTACATTACGCACTTTGAGAGGCAAAAATACTAGCCTTAAGACCAAAACTAGGTATAAAAATACACTGTAAATATCTTGGGTTTTTTTAAATAAATACAAAAATATTAATAGAACATAGTTCAAAACAAATATATCACAGAAACTACCAAATAATCCTCTAGTCATCTCTATTAATAGGATTTCTTGGCCCTTTATGGCCTTAGAACAATAAAGCATACTTTCTAAGACAAAATTAAATTTTTGTCAATTATTTTCTTTTAAATCTAGAGGTTTACAAATTAGTTTCTAGTCCTTCCATTGTGTAGTTATTTCAGATCCAAAATGTGCCAAATAGTCATGAACATTTTAGTGTAAACTAAATGTCTATACAACTAAGAAAAGCACATCCTCAGATTTTAATAAATACAACCAAATTTAGAGGACTGTTTAATATACAAATTTGTATTCGTTTGTTTAAAGCTTGATACCTTGCCCGGCACTGAAGATATTGTCTAAATTAGCAAGTGCCGCATATTTGTCTGTAGTCTGTAGACCAGCTTTGTTCGCTGAAACTTTACTAACAGCTGATGCTGTTTGATGACTCTGGGAAGTATTGAATGTTCCAAAATCAGCACTGGAGGATTTGGGGAAGTTATCAAAATGAGCAAAATTAGCATTTACTGATCCAGCACTTCCACCTGTAACAGAATAGACAGAAAACTTGAAATTGCTAGACTTTTCCCAATATCCTTTGATAAAGATTATATGATCATTTCTTCCTAAATTAAGTGTTCTATAAGCAATCCTAAATTCTTAAAATTAAAAACTGGCAAATGGCACTCAACTTTAATTATCTACACGTGATTTTTCATAATTTACAAAACTAGATTTTCAAAGGCCCTGGCAACATATAGGGCAAAAAGTTTCTGTGTGTAATTTTCTACACTGGAATGAAGAAAATAATTAACAGGAGAGTGTCTCCATGCTACCTAATTTGAAACTCAGTTACTTCACAGAACATTCAGCTATGTTTATCATGACCTTTTACCAATTCTCCCTAAACAAACTCTGTAGGCAAGATGCAAAATATCTTACACTACAGAAGTTTTTGTAGCTCCAATGGAGACCTGGTTGAAACAAATCCCAGGGTGGAGATGTAAAATGTTTACAATGTACTATTTTTATCCAAATTTCTTAAAAGGTGGTTTTTGAGCTTTAGGCTTATTTTACTTGAAGAGCTATTACTTAATTCCATATAATAATTTAATGTACACACAACACCACAGTGTCTTCAGTAACATTATGCCCTAATATATAGTTCAAGGAAAAAATTACAGCACATAATATATAAATAATATAAGTATTTCATCAACTTTATCCTGCTAAGATTTTAAAGACTGTTCTGTATTCTAGAGTACTCCCTAAGGTACTGCTAAAATACTAAAACCAGTATATAGTCATTCTACACTTTTGATGTTGGTTCTTTATGCCTAAACATTAGTCTCAGCAATCAAGAGAGTAGATACAGATATAGATATTTATATACTAAAGTGATATTTATATATATGTATTAAATATATAAATATAGGTATTTATATACTAAAGTGCTTTGCTCTTTATATATTAAAGAGCAAAGCACATTTATAGGTATTTCAGAAACAGAAAGGTTACACCCTATTTTTTTAAAAACCACAAACACTTTCCATCAATCAGTTTTTTATGCATTCTAAAACAAATATATTTCTTTCAGGAATTAAACTCTAGTTGTTTTCGATTAAAACTAAGTAATGGTTGTATTTAAAAGACTGTGATCTGTTACAAGGAGCTGATGAACAAAGTACATACTGAGCTTTCAAAATCTGTATGAAGAAATTTATTTCAAATTAATAAAAACTGAATTATTAAATCCATTAACTCTGTTATGGTATACTACTGTGTTCTCTGAGTTTAGCAATAGTGGAGAGAGTAAAAGAATTTCTGAAGGACTATCGTTAAAAGATGCTTAACATTCTATAACTGAAAAACCTAAAAAATATAGCACAAAACATACAAATTAGTAAAAGATGCCTACTTGACAACAGAACTTACTGTTGGAAGCCTGGAGAGGAAAAGCTGAAGTAAGTTCACCAAAACTGCAGCTAGATGAAAGCATTCTAGATGCTGGACAGCCAGATATTATGTAAATGATGAAATTTAAAGGAAAAAAAAATAAAATAAAATTGAAAGAAAAGGCTTTAAGACAATACAGAGTTAAAAGTTGAATGAAAAATAATCAGCCAAAGATCTAAACAAAGGTTCAATGAGTTTCTGAAAACAATACAGTTTATGGGAGAGTATTCAATGTTTAAAGACCAATTCCTACACAGAAAACTATTTAAAGTTTATTAAAGTGATTGTTAAATAATCTACTCAACCAATAATATTTATTTTCTGAAGCTTGTTACCCTGAAAATTACTTAACATTTTTAGTTCTATGGAAGCAATCAACTAGCTTCCTTTATTCAGAGCCTAAATCATAATGTGTTTTGTGAACCTAAAAAACTTTTAGTACTTTAATACCTCTGTGCCTAAGAAATTTAAGGAAGATTCATGTGCAGGAAAAGGAGAATAGATGTGAATTAGACAAAATACTAGCGTTCAGAAAAACAAACGAACAAAGAAAAATATAAAGATTTCAGGTTTCCCCAGAGCTTTGTAAGACAGAACTATTTTAGAACCAGATAATCACAGAATTAAAGTTTAGAGTAATTTTCCAAAACTACCTCTAGAGAGTTTTTTATTTTTTGAAGTAAACATTTAAGCATAATGCTGGAGAGCTCTACCTGTAGATTGGGGCTGAAAAGAAGAGTGGCTTGCTGTGGGGAAACCTCCAAAATTACTCGAACCACTAGACTGTCCAAATGCATCAAAGTTTGCAAAATCTGCATTTGCAGAATTCTGAGCTGTAAATGGTAAGGAACAATACATGTTAATGAATATGAAAATTATAAATGAAAAATATGATAAATGAATTTAAGAATTTTATGAAAGTTTCTATGTCTCAAAACTTACTTTAAAGAAAATTCACTTAGAAATAAGATTTTAAATTTTACCAGTGTTTACTTCACCCAATTTCAAGCAATTTATTAAAGGGTACCCAGGAATTTCCAAAAACGCTTTGTACAATGATAAATTTGTCCACAATAGCCTTTGAGTGACCTCAGGAATAGTACTGTAAAGTGCCTCTATTAAAGGAAACTCTGAATTAAGAGCACTAAATATTTAGTTACAGTAAAGCAGATAGAGATGCAGGATACAGGATACATTTGGAAAATTCAAATTTAAAATAGTGATAAGTGCGTGATTCATCAGTTATGTGAATCTAAAATAATGATACAAAGATGGCTTAATTACATTAAATCTTTTGGTTGCTTTTTGAGTTTACAATGATGTCACACCATAGCATATTTAAAAAAAGAAAACTCGAGTGTATAAAAAGAAGGACATGATCACCAAATACATTGAAGATACTCATATTTTATTAGGAGGCTGCCATTTTAAAAAACATTAAAATTTAAGAAATGATAAAAACATAAAAATCACAGGGTAAATGCACCTCATACCCAGTGAAAAAGACCAACTGGTATTTCCCAACTGGTCACCAACCTAAGAGCAAAATTCTAGGCTTCCCTAAAGTTAAAATATGTAAGTAAAACGAAGTAACTCAAAAGACTTTTTTTAAGGCCAAAACAAATGCTGGATAAGATTTTTATAGAGGATAAGAATAAGAAGTGGTTGGTACGCAGGAAAGGGAATGCTAAGTGGTAAGAACGAAAAGCATGTCCAAAAGATGGAGAAAGATTATATGTCACCAACAAAGTGAGTGAGCCACTTAAACCCTTTGCAGGTAATTCTACTTCTAGGTAGTTTTTGTAAAGAGATAATATTGCAAATGAGCATGGCTGAATCTAACAGCTAAACAATGTGTTTTTTATAATAATGAAAAACTTAGAAACTCAAATAGCCAACGAGAGATCACTTAAATATATTATGGAACATCATACAATGGAATATAATGCAGCCATTTAAAAAATTCATGTAAAAAAATATTCAGCCCTATACAAAAATACTTACAGCAAAGTAAATAAGATAAATAGGTTAATAAATTCCAGATACATTTTCATCTGCTAATTTCGTTAAACGGCATCATGTGCATAGAAAATCTGCATTTTAGTTAAATCGAAGTAGTGAGATTTCAGGTAGGTATCATTTCCTTCTTTGTTTGCCTGAGTTCGCCAAGCTTTTTCAATGAATATGTACTCTACTTGTAAACAAACCAAAAGAAGTCACTAAGCAAAAAAGTTTTCCATTAACAAAGTAAAACATTATTCTAGGAAGAAAATCAGGAAAACTTAACAGTATTTCATGTAATTGCTGTTTTATCTATCTAAATGGATATGACGGGGGCAGGGGAGGAATGTACCTAGAGTAACCCCCTTTTCCTACACACCTGTGCACTTCCCTTATAGTGTCTTCGCACCTACCACTTCTGATGAGTGGAGTGCTATCCCCACATGTCACTGCTCACACTGCGTTCTTGAAAACCTTTTTGAAACACATTTGACCTGGCCCATAAGCACTACACAGAAGAACCTAAATTAAAATGCTGCTTACTGCTTAACAATATAAATTCTGTATTTTGGACTCCCTTCAATATTTTGTCTGTTTTTATTTAATATGATAAAATTCAACTTCTTTACAGGCTGAAATTTTACTTTCCCCAAAAGAAATATAACGGAAGAAATACTAATAGATAAATAATAAATTTAAAAAATTAATTTCCTAAAAAATATTTTGAAAGGAATATCTATACCAGTTTAAATACAAGTTTAAATACAATTACTATTTAGCATTGCTGAGAACACCAGTAAGCAAGTACAGTTTCGTGAAAAGGGAATCTAAGATAAGAATCAGGGAACTCCATCCTAACATAAGTAACTGTAAACCATTGGAGAAGTGCCTCAATTGTTCTGGCTCTACCAGTATTCTCACTAATAAAATGAGAAGATTTGCTAGATGGTCTCTACTAGCAAAGCCAACACCATGATTCTACAACTTATGAAACAACAGAAATAAATTTCTTAAGAGCTTTGAAATACTAAGCCAAAGAGAAGAAAATTCTACTAAAAGACAAAATAAGTTTATTAAGGTCAAAATAGATAACAAATAGATAACATAACTATAAACCAAATGAATAGAGAACACAATATAGGAAATTCTCAAATTTAGAGTGGATTATATTCCAAAACACAAGTTTCCAAGTTTTTTGAACACTTAGCTATACAGCTGAGAACAAATGAAACATCTGTCCCTTGTAGAAACAAGAACTGGGTCCCTAAGCTAGTTTCTGGCTTATAACCTCAAACATATATGTAAGCCCATAATAATACACATTCTACATTTAACTTATATTCAGAACTTCATATGGGAAAATTTTACATTTAACATGTTTCAAACATCATCAGGGGAAAAAAATCAGTTCAATGCAATCCATTTTGTTGGGCAAGCCTATTTTATCACATTTATATTTTCCCAATGTTTTCCAACCAGAGCACCAAACACACTCATCAAATACCTATTCACTATAGAAGACAGGGTTTTGTAATACTTCTGTTTTTATTTGTAGACACTGAATCTACTGTCTTCATTTTAAATTTGTAAAGTGTTGTGGAATGAAACTGATAAACACAACTTTGGAAATTAAACACTAATAAAGTCAATAAACAAAAATTGCTATCTGGAACCTCAAACAATCTCTACACAAAGAAATCCAAACTAAAAAGAATGTGACAAAATAATAAAGATGCTTTTTACATAGTCTTATTCAAAAAGTACAAAGGAGTCAACTCAGAATTTAGAATTTTAGGCACCAAGTTAATGAGCCTGAATCTTGCCAAGAGTCGTCTTTACTCTTCAATGAGCAACAGATACTCATGAGAAAGGAAAAAAAAAATGTAGAGACCAGAGGATGGAAACAGGCAACCCTCTTCAAATTCAGCTAACAAACAGACTTTGTTTCACCTATATGATAGTTTATTTTTCATTAATTCCTAACATTTAAAAAGAGAGCATTTCACATTACATAACAAGTTTTCATACTTCTCTTAAAAGAAAATCGGTGTATTTAGTAATCCTGAGCCTGTATTTTCATGTGGCAACAGATTATAGACCATCCCCCTTTGAAAGGGGCACCGCATTATGCTATTCATTTGTGTTAACTGGGTGGCAAGGCAGTTGAGTTTGACATCCCTTATATAAGGTATGGTCAAAATCAATTACAGTTTACAGTTCACAGGTTTTGTGATACATTTATTACGAGGCAAAATAACTATTACATGCTGTAGTAAATTATGTTTCTAACTGCATGCCTATTTCTGTAGAAGATGACTTTCCCTGAACATAATACTGACCCCACCACTGACACATATCCACACACACACCAACTCAGCCAGAATGTTCAAATAAAGAAGGATAAAGACTTCTGGCTTTTAACCCATTGAACTATCTGCAAAAGAACAGTTTTCCCTTTAAAACAATGCTGGCCAGACTGGCGTATCTGAATAATTACTGTTTGCTATTAAAAGTTCCATTTGTCACATCAATGTGTTCAGGAGAAAATTTTCACCTAATGTATTTTTTTTTTTTTTAATGATAATTTCAGGGCAAAAACTCAGCTATCAATGACTTTGTATCTATGAACCAACCATGTATGGAAAAGTAAAAATTCAGAGTGCTTGCAAAGGCTCTGGAAAAAAGACATTTCAGATTGAACCGTGACACCGATTTAAAACTTACTTAAGGTACAATGTCAAAGATGGCATCAACTATACTAGAAGGGAAAATAAATGAGTAATTTTATTAGCTTGTTCTTGCAATATCCATATACATTTTATACTCCTGGGATCAATCAAATGAAGTAAGAAAAGAGTGATCTGAGTAGTCATCTGTAAATACAAAAGAACTTCAGGCTAAAAAACTATTACTCTCAGGCAACCTGACCTAATCTACATGGTTATTCAACTACTTCCTCACAGAAACATGTGTCCTACCATTTCTGCCATATGTGGAAAAGAGACAAAATAGTTAAGATTTAACTACCTTCTATCAATCTGATAAAATCATACATTTCTCTCTTTTAACATTTTCTACAATTAAATAATGACAATTATTTTCAAAAAGCATTTTAAGGGACTTATTAAAAGTATGAGGGTAATCACGGTACAAATTAGTCTGTGGAGCTGCACTGTCTTGTCAATTTTTGGCTAATATGATTACACAGAAAAGTGTAACATCAATTCCCTGACTTGTAAATATTCACAAATTGCGTTTAGAGACAAAAACACAAAACAAAAACACACATACACACACACAAGGGAAATATGAAATAAGTCATGAAATAAGCTGCAAATTTACAAAAGAGTTTGGTAGTTACTCTTCCATCATTTCAAATTACATCTCCATAAACCTAAAACTGAGATAAATGCAGAATACTCATAAATTACAGAAGGTTCACTCTCTATTCACTGAGTCTTCCACCAACTCTTTTGGCTACCACTCGAAAAGCAAGAGGGGGAACAGAGAGCTAGGGCTCCTGTCTGCTCAGAGAGGGAACTGGCTTCCCACCTACAGTATGAAGGGAAGAGTCTCCTCAGCCTCCCTTCTGGACTTCTGGGCTCAGCCAATGTAAAGCAGATGGAAACCTACCACAGCCCTAACAGCGTGAGCCTCCCGATTTCTTACCCTTCTCAGTACAATCTCTCCTGCAAGAAATTCTCATCCTAGAATCCCTTTTGAAAAGCAAACACGCACACACATAAACATACATAAATCACACCACAACTTCCTTCTGTAGCATATTCTTAGAAAATGTTTCCACTGGTATTTAAAACAAAAAATTCCTTCAATGCTTGATAGAAAGAAATGTGGCTGAAGAGCAGGTTTTCTACAATTTTCCAAACTATCTCAAAAGGCATATTTCTGGATGCATATATACATGACATACTTTGTACCATTATTATCCAACTATAAGCCAGGACATAAAATTGAAAGAAAAAAAAAAAAAAACTGGGATAGCATCACAATTTCATAGGTGAATAAAAGAAGGTAAAATAAATCCCAAAGTACAAATAGGAAATCAATTCAGTAAGCACTGGCTTCTGTTATGCTTAAAAAACAGTGAAATATATACACACAAAAAACATAAAGCAAAGTTTCAAATTATGAAATAAAACTGCTTCAAAATGACGAAATCAATTCTTAAATTAGTGTACAACATTTAATTTGATGATTATTCAATCACTCTGGCAAAAGCTGCTGGGAAAAAACTTACCTGCATGACTGTTGAAATGTGCAAAGTTTGCAAAATTGGCTGTAGCTGTTGACTGAGGTGCTGGAGCAGCAAAGATGTCTGAGCCAAGATCACTTAAAAGGTCAAACTGCTTCTTTTCCTGCTGCTGCCCTTGAGAGCGACCTACAACAGGAGACTATAAACCACATATTAACTATAAAGAGCTTCCAGTCAGATCTGCTGAATTTTTATACCACTACTTCCAATTCACCAAGCTTAAAACACAGTTTAAAGATAATATAATCTTCTATTTGTAGAGTTTTGAGTTCTTTGATGTTTTTTGAAAAGCACAAATTTTTAACATCTATTCCCATATTATCTTCCAATGTTAAGTACAGAGTCAAAAGCAATGGATTATAATTACAACAGTTGTTACACCTCATGACACGAGACAGACTTACTGCTAAGACAGTATGATGATAAGGCTTTCATAGAACAAATCTTTTATCCATGGTAAGAGTTACAATATACTGACTTTACCCTTCTCTTCATTTTCTACTCAAACCTTTGATGAAAGTGGAGCAATATATCTAGATGCCTTAGTATATGCATTATTTTAAAAAGTGGAATTTAATTCAAATAATACCATGCCTCAGAATCATTCTTGTGTAGGACAGACATTATAATGCCACACAGTAACAGATCTGTCACAGCTTGCTGACTATCATGAAGTACAGAAGCATAAACTCTAGATGTATTATAAACCATTAGGACATAATGCTACTGGTATACAAGGTTATGCAACTGTCTTAATGAATTCCCAAATTCATGGTACTCAATCCTCCTTAAGTAGAAGCCTCTACAAAGACTTAAAAACTACTCACCTGACTAGGTGTGCCCTTATTTAAATGCAGTGCTGGTGCTGAATCTCCTAAAAGAGATTTCAGTGGTTTGACCTCAGGTGTGCTGCTTGTGCTACTGGCAGAGGACCCTGAAATAGATGCATGAACTGATGCCACCACTTTGGCTTGTTCTGGTGGGACATACCTAAAACATATGAAAAGTTGAACAGGCAGTTAACTAAGGAAGATGTAGGGAACACTAAGCTCAAAATGATAAGCGTAATTCTAATTTGTACAAGACTGTTTCGATATTAATCTTATTTCAAAACCATCTTAGAACTGATAGCTTAAGACTACACTTAATTCAAGTATTCAAAGAAAGGGTAATAAAGACTAACCACAAAACTTGTTTCGATTGTTTACTTACAGTTTTTCTAATAAATACAATATATTAAATAACTGCTTTTTTAAAAAAAGAGGACTCGTAGTTAATCATGACGATAGTTAATAACTCTAATTTTTAAAAACCAAAGTATCGGGCTTCCCTGGTGGCACAGTGGTTGAGAGTCCGCCTGCCGATGCAGGGGACACGGGTTCGTGCCCCGTTCTGGGAAGATCCCACACGCCACGGAGCGGCTGGGCCCGTGAGCCATGGCCACTGAGCCTGTGCGTTCGGAGCCTGTGCATCCGGAGCCTGTGCTCCGCGACGGGAGAGGCCACAACAGTGAGAGGCCCGCATACCGCAAAAACAAAAACAAAAACAAAAAACCAAAGTACCGTACGCTCGTAAATAACGTTTGAAAACAGAGCAGAAGGAAGGAGAAACATTTATTATATTACAGTTAGTAGCCCAAAATATAAAGGTCTATTACAAATCTATAAGATTAACAATCTAATTTTTAAATGGACAGAAGCAATTCACCAAGGGAGACAAAGAAATGAAAATACTTGTAACCAAATAAAAATGTAAATTAAAATGACATTCGGAGCTTCCCTGGTGGCGCAGTGGTTGAGAGTCTGCCTGCCGATGCAGGGGACACGGGTTCGTGCCCCGGTCTGGGAAGATCCCACATGCCGCGGGGTTCGTGCCCCGGTCTGGGAAGATCCCACATGCCGCGGAGCGGCTGGGCCTGTGAGCCATGGCCACTGAGCCTGCACGTCCGGAGCCTGCGCTCCGCAACGGGAGAGGCCACAACAGTGAGAGGCCTGTGTACCGCAAAAAAAAAAAAAAAAAAGACATTCGCATTTGATCTGAGTATAAACTTTACAAACTGTGTTACTCTCTATTAAAATACATAAATAGGTATACTCTGTGCCCCAGAAGTACCATTTCTAGTAACTTATCCTTAGGAAGTAATTGACTAACTGTACGCACATAAATGTATACGTAGGTTATCACAGCACTCTTTAAAATTTCAAAAAATTGGACAATAAACCAAAATCCACCAGTAGAAAAATGCTTAAAAGGATTATACTAACATCTATATAACAGAATAATACATAGCTACTCTGTCTTGACATGCAAAGATGTCCATAAGACTTTACAGGTCTTTCACGTTTGATCTCAGTCATGTAAGAACTCACGGGATCAAGGGAGTAAAGGAAGGAAAGAGAGGTAGTAAGAATATAATGCCCAAATATTGGTAACGCTAATCTCCAGAGCTGGGATTCTGTGAGAGCTTTTGCTCTCTGTATTTCTGGGGTTTGTTCTACCTACTCTCCTTCCCCATATCACACAGGTGGCAGAAGTAGAAAAACAGAGCTTTTCTACTCTGTTCTAGAATCTAGGTTCAAACGTAGGGCAAACTACTTCAACTCTCTGTGCATCCAATTTTTCTTCTAAAACACTGACATATGGTTGTTATGAGGTATAAACAAGTTAACATTTATGAAGTAGTTAGAACAGTTTTCTGGTACAGGTGTTAGCTACACAAGTGTTGGCTATTGTCAAATTATATAATAATCATAAACAATAAAACTGCTTTGTTTTTTGCAGTATATGGGAGAAAACAGGAAGTCAAACTTTCCCATAATTTGGCCTATCAGTGATAATACCAATTTCTGAGTATAGCCAAGTCTTATTAAAGGATAAAATCAGATAATAGTCTTTGGCTCAAAGGCTTGCTTAACTAAAACAGCTAAGCATGTATAGCATAGGAATTGAGTCTGAAAACTGGTTAAAAGAACAATTTCAAAATCCCTTCAGATGACAGCAACAGTCTCAATGTTTTAAGTGTAGTTGCCCATAGTGAGGATTTTTATGGAGACTGCATTTGGACAGTGCTTATGTCCTGTTAAAAACCCACTGCACCACTCTACTTACATGTCACAGGTATGCAGGTATGCAGGAGCGTGAGTTTAAAATGCACAGGTCCCTGCCTAGCTGAATGTTGGTCACTCCCTCTCCCCTACCCACCAACTGAAGTTTGTATTTCTATTACTCTTATTAACTATCCTGTTTCTCAGGACAGAAAAGATAACACAAATTATAATTATTGGAGGTTTACAATTATTTGAGGTTGACAATTATTTGCTTACTGTTTGAATGAATAATTTGTATTATTATTTTTATTTTGTTATTATTATTAATGTGTGTGGGGGGGGGGGGGTTCCTGGTTTTAATTCTATAAACCTTATTCACACACACTTTTCTCTTACTAGTTGAAGCTAAACTATCTGAAATCCCAGCTAAGTCCTATTCAAACTAACTCTGAGCTGGTAAAAGTAAAACTGTTGGGAAAATAAAAAATTAGGTCAAGGCTATCAAGCAGAAATGTCTTAACTACAGGAAAGGGTCTAGGAAATTAAAAACTAAAATAATAAAAAGATAATTATAACTTCATTTTAAGAGAATCATTTATGGCACCATGTCTTTACTATCACCACCTATTCTAAGTTTCTTCTTTCCTGAACTAAAATCTTACTGATATGTTTTCTTCTATATTCATACTTAATGTTTCTAGTAATGCTAAATACATAGCCCTGGCAAAACTTAGTCTCCTCTAAGGAACAGTAAGAATGCAAACTTCACAGAACATACAAATCAGAGCCACTTCTTGCT
Source organism: Platanista minor (assembly GCA_004363435.1). Classification (NCBI taxonomy): domain Eukaryota; kingdom Metazoa; phylum Chordata; class Mammalia; order Artiodactyla; family Platanistidae; genus Platanista; species Platanista minor. The sequence continues at coordinate 51,044 of RJWK010002099.1, forward strand.
ACCACGCGCACCTAATGAAGGTAGACGTATCTCACTCATAACCATGGCACGTATTCCCTCAACCAAAACAAGCTCTTGAAGATATTCTCTGGGTTCAAATACAGCTCCTCAGGGAAACAAGAGGCCATGTACTTCCTCATTACCTATTCCTTCTATTTGTGACTCTCTCTCTCATCTTCTTAACGTCCCAAGAAGGAAAATATACACTACTGAATACTGATAAAGAAACAACCAAGAATTCATCATTAATGAGTCTCAGTAAACTGACTTAAATTGTACTCATACAGGTAAAAATGAAGAGCTCAAAGTAATTGAACACTACTAGTTCTATGAATATAGCCCCTGCTCTGCTTTAAAGGCTTACTAGCCAATACATACCTGTTTTAATTCCTTTTTAAAAATTAACATCTGACAGATTTAGTTAAAAAGGTATAAAATCTTCCTTCTTAAACAGGTAGAGTAAAATGACTTCTTGGTTGGGCAGTGAGTGATATTTTGAGCAAAGAATTACTACAACATGCAATTAAGTGAATGAATAGATTGCTTCATGAGTGATTTAGCACAGTGCCTAGTATATAAAAAATACTAAATAAACACTTGCTAAATGAAGGAAGATTTTACGAAAGGAGGCTTTATAAGACTAAAATGTCTAGAGAAGCTAACAGGGGAGAGAGAAGGTTTAGAAGGAAGAAACCCTAACTTCCCCAAAAAGGGTAGGAGGCCTGGTGATAAGAAACAGGCTACTGCTAGGCACAGATGAGTTAAGATAAAGCAGAAGTAAAGGTCTGTGGAAACCAAATTCAATAAAAAGCCAAAGTATAATGAGTATCTACCTATTTCTTTATTCCTTATCTACCTTCCTTCCTTCCTTCCTTCCTTCCTTCCTTCCTTCCTTCCCGTTATACTAATCTTACCCATAATTAATGCGATTTGGGGAGGCTTTGCTCTAAATACAAACTATTCACTCACCATCTTTTCTTTTCATATTTTTCTTGTAGGAACTCTTTCACTTTTTGTGGATCCCTGAAGTCTGGAATTGCTGAAGATCTATCATCAAATAATCCTAGCCAAATCTGTTTACAGACCTTTGGAAAGAATTAAAAAAACAAAAGTGTTAAATTCGACATCTTAACTTAATGAAATTTTAAGATAATTAAGATTCTCTCAGAAAGATAACCTACTTAATTTTAATAATATTGCTTTCAATGAGGATATTTATCACAATGATCAATGAAGAAGCAACAAATGAAGGAACTAAATTTATTTTAATGTTACAGCATGCAGTAAACTCTTATCAACAGTATCACAAAGAACAGCTCCCCACAGGGCAACAAACAGTGAAATGGCATTTAAGAGGACCTCAGATTGTTTGGTGTTAAAATAATCATACACTGTAAATAATTAGCAAAGTCATGTAACCTTAGACCAGTGAGTGGCAATTTCCTGAATCCTTGACAAGTTTAAAAATCAACCAAAAAGAACAAATAAAAAGTACCAGAATCATAAGTAATTTGCTATTAAAGTATAACAACACAAATACAAGGCAGATACAACTCTAGCTTTATAATTACCTCCTATGCTTTTTTTCCCTAATGGCTAAAAAATGAGAATCTGAGACTATTTAAGTTTTCAGTAAAATCAAAGAAATGAAATGATGCAGAACTCAAATAAGACACAAAGCATAAAGAGAACTATAAAGAAAAAATTTATAAGGTGGGCTTCATCAAAATTTACAACTGTTGCTCTTCAAAAAAATTAAATGAAAAGGTAAGCCACCAACTGAAAAAAGGTAGTTAACAAAATGTATAAAACCTTGAATTCTTAAAACTCAGTGATAAAACAGACCCTAATCAGTATTTTTTTTTTAAAAGTGGGCAGAAAAGTTGGCCACTTCACCAAAGAAGATATACAAATGGCAAATAAGCATCCCAACATCATTAGTCATGTAGAAAATGCAAATTTAAAAAACACTGAGACTCCACTACACAGACACCCATACATACCACTAGAATGGCCCAAAACAAAAAGACTAAAGGAAGGCGAAGCACGGCTTTTTTCATGAACTATGTTAATCAAAATTGCAATGGAGAAAATGCTTCATTAGAATTTCCCCTAGAATAATTTTCCTTCTCTCCTCTATAGACCATTAACTCTCTTGTGCCATTTGTAAGTTTTTTTGATACATAAGAACTTTTGCAAGTTCTTATGAATGAAATAAGTGTATGATTATTGAGTTACTTGGTGTTTTGACAAATATTTATTACAGTCATCCAGAAATAACTATTCTAACCACCTCAAGTTACACTGGATGGTTATTTCTGAAATAATAACGGTTCTAGCCAGGAAAAGAAAAAAAGACCGACCATATCATATGTTGGTGAGAATGTGGAACAACTCGAACTCTCAAGAATGTAAATATGGTACAACCAGTTTGGAAGACAGTTGGTAGTTTCTTAAAAGTTAAACATATACCTACGATATGACCCAGCCATCCTACTTCTAAGTATTTACTCAAGAAATATAAAGGCACATGTCCATACTCAGATTTGTACACAAATGTTCACAGCAGCTTTACTGCTAGTAACTCCAAACAGAAAACAACCACCCAAATGTCTATCAACAGGTAAATGGATTAATTGTGGAATATCCAAGTAAGATACTATCCAGCAATAAAAATGAACAAATTATTGACACAAGAAACTACGTGCATAAACTTCAAGACAATTATGCTGATTGACAGACCTCAGAACCACCCCCTACAAAGTACATACTATGTAATTCCATTCATTTAAAATCTTAGAAAATGTACACTTATCTATGGTGATGGAAAGCAGATCAGGAGAAGCATTACAAAGGGGCACAAAAAACTCTTGGGGATGACGAAAATGTATGTCATCTTGTTACTGAAATGATGGTTTAACATATGTCAAAACTCAAATTGTACACTTTAAATATACACAATTTATTATAATTAATTATTCCTCAGTAATGTTATAAAAACACATCCACAAGTTTCCAAAGTTATATTACTTTAAAGAATAACCAGTTGTAACACTGTGAAAAGAAGGCAGTATCTAACTTCAAAAGCCTGACAAAGATTTGAGAAATCAGAGCCAGAAAGGCAGCACCCTTCTCAAGCTTACCTCCTCACTGAAGTGGGTAAGAGAGAAATAAAGATAGGAAAAAAGGATTCACCCTTTTCCTCTCTTATTATGTACCCCAAGCATGTTTCAAAACACCATTTCTTGTGGTTCCTTCCTACTCCAGGCTCAGTACAGATACTACAAAGTATCTACAAAGTCATTAAGGCAGTACAACTGATGCAAGTGAGGCCTAGGTGAAGGCACAATCTCATTATAAAAACATTTCAGCGGCAAAGCCCAAGAAGTTCAGATACCCAGGAATGCTAATGCAACTTATGCTAGAAATACTATATAAACCCTGTAGAAGGCCAGCTTCTCCAATAAATATTTAGGTACTTTTTAAAAACCACATGATACAAAAGGATACATGCACCCCATTGTTCACTGCAGCACTATTTACAATAGCCAAGACATGGAAGCAACCTAAATGTCCAACAGAGGAACAGATCAAGAACATGGTATATACATACAATGGAATACTATTCAGCCATAAAAAAGAATGAAATAATGCTATTTGCAGCAACATGGATGAACCTAGAGATTATCATACTAAGTGAAGTCAGACAGAGAAAGACAAATATCATATGATATCACTCATATGTGGAATCTAATTTTTAATATGCAAATGAAGTTATTTACAAAACAGAAACAGACTTACAAATATTGAAAACAAACTAATGGTTAAAGGGGAGGGGGGGATAAATCAGGAGCTTGGGATAAACAGACACACACTACTATATATAAGATAGATAACCAACAAGGATCTACTGTACGGCACAGGGAACTCTACTCAATATTCTATGATAACCTATATGAGAAAAGAATGAATATATGCATATGTATAACTGAATCACTTTGCTGTACACCTGAAACTAACACAACGTTGTAAATCAACTATACTCCAATAAAATTAAAATATTAAAAAAAAAAAACCCACATGAGACTCTCCTCAGGAAAAGATTCTGTGGCTTTACAATTACATTCATAAAGCGAGAACTGGTAGTTTCTAATTCTTTTATTTTAAAACTTCCCAAGTGAGAAAACAAGAGAAATTTGCTCAAAGACTTATTAACTGTCCTGACAGTATTAGTTTAGGACACTTCATGACATTTTAGTCTTTGCATTCCAAAACCCTTATTAACATATACAATTTTTTTAACTAAAAACAATTAATGAATAGTAAATAATAAAATAAACAAACAAATTAAAAGGAGATGGGTTAAAGACAGATCATAAAGTTACTGTCTTGGCACTCATCATGGGAAAACAAAGCAAAGATGGAATGCTTGGTGAGAAATTTTATAGATATTTGACAGCAGCAGCCTGTAGGAGTTACTCAAAATTCTGTACTAACTGCTGGTGATTCTGATCCTTTTCTCTGACAGGTCAAACTGCTAGAGAAAATCATTAAAACTCACTGCTTGGGTCCACTACAAATTCCTGCTATCTTAGTATCAAAGTTCCATGATAGGGCTTCCTTGGTGGCGCAGTGGTTAAGAGTCCACCTGCTGATGCAGGGGACGCGGGTTCGTGCCCCGGTCCGGGAAGATCCCACATGCCGCGGAGCGGCTGGGCCCGTGAGCCATGGCCGCTGAGCCTGCGCGTCCGGAGCCTGGGCTCCGCAAAGGGAGAGGCCACAACAGTGAGAGGCCCGCATACAGCAAAAAAAAAAAAAAAAAAAAAAAAAAGTTCCATGATATTGTTAGTCAGCTCTTATTTCTTATGACTATGCTATCCCACAACAGCTATTTGCTATATTGCTCAAAATCCTAACTATACCTGCCACTCTTGGCAGCTGAATTCTTACTCAAGTGAAGTGACTCTCAAAATGGGATTCGCCAATTTCCTGGACTGGCAGCATCAGTGTCACCTAAAAACTTGTTGTAAATGCAATTTTTTAGGAGCCACCCAAGACCTGTGAAATCAGAACCTCTGGAGGTGCTACCCAGCAATCAAGCCCTTCAGGTGACCGTGAAATAGGCCAAAATTTGAAAACCAATGCTTTGGTAAAATCTAGGCCAGCAAATGGAAACTTCCTTTCCATATAAATACTATATATAGTTTTCAGCACTTCTCAAATTTACTTAGCCACTAAACCTCTTCTTGAGCAAGATTCATTAAATAAAGACAGTGTTCCAGAGATACATCTGGGAAAATGTCACAGTCTCTCTCTCTTTTAATCCATTCACATTTTAGTCCCTGAAAAGTGGGCTTCTGCTCCTACCAGCCTCCTGAAACTGCTCTTTCAGGTTTGTAGATTTGCTGATAGGAAAGTATAAAGTTCTCCTTTCTCCATGTTTGTTTTGGTGGGTTTTTTTTTCTTTTAAAGTAAAATAATAAACACCATCAACTGAAAAGGGAGGGTTTTTCAGAGCTGAAGAAAAATGGGAGAGTGTACCAACTAAAACTGCAGGCAGCACTAAGGTTTTGAGGTCACAAGTATTTAAAGTGAAACTAGTCAAGACAGTGGTGTGTTTTCCACCAGTCTCATCTGGTTGTTTAGGTACAAAGTAGGTAGAGTATTGGCTTTAATCAGGTAAAATACAACAGGAGTTAAAGTGAGTGGTTAACACCAGAGAATCAAAGCTAGGTTAAGAAAAATGAAAACACAGTAAGGATGATTGATACACAACAAAGAAATTTAACGTCAGTGGACTGGAGGTCTCTTACGGTTGTCCCAGAACTGTTGGAGTAAGAAACTAGAGGGAACCAGCTGGGAAGAGAGAAGCAGTGATGGTCAGAGAACAGGATGCTTACACCTGAAATCTGAGAAGTAATGCAGTTACTGATTTACTAATAAATAAAGTCTAAAACAGAAGGAAGGATTACTGGACATAAGTAAGTCAAAGAATTCCAGAGGCTGCGTTATCTGTGTAGACACTGGGATTGCCAGAAATGATTAACACTAGTGCAAGAAAGACACTCACTATGTGAAGTGCTGAAATCTATACTGAATGAAGGGGGCTAACTGGTATGACTGCAACAGGATGACAGAGCAAGTGATAAATTCTACTGGCAAGAGAACACAGGGCTGCGGGCTTGAAACATCACTGAGGAGCAACGAGGATACCTAAAAGCCATCATCTGAAAGGGCTGCATATACAATGGATTCGTTTTGATGATCTCTCTGGAGAGGTGGATAATTAGTTTTAATTAGAGAATAATATTGTAGGTATGGTAATTATGAGCCTAGACTAGGAAATCAGACTGCCTTAATGTGAATTCCAACTCAGGTAAGAGAACCTGCTTCACTGAGATGTTGGAAGGGTTAAATGAGTTAATATGTTGTCTACTCAGAACAGGTATATATAAGTGAATTTTAAATAGTATTAGTTATTCTTACTTTGGGGCCTGGTATCTTATGTGGTTTGCATTGGTGTGTTATGGGGTGATGAAGTAAAGCAAGGACTGGGAAAACAGGCCTTACCAGAAACACAGGAAACTGTAGGTCTCTCTTCAGTCCTGTTGCAGATGGAATCAAAGTGGTCTTAATGGAACAATCATCCTCTCTGAACTACTATAGCACTTTGTAATTCTCACATGAAACTTACCACAAACTGCTTTTTATTAGAATTACTGAGCATGTGTCTCACCTACTTCTGAATTCCCCACAATGCTTAAAACAATGGGTTGTGCCATCCATATTAAGGGTGCAGTAACCAGGCCGATAACTACCCAAAACCAGATCTTATGGAGGAATTAAAAATAAAATCACACGTCAACCAACAGAATAAGTTCATGAAACTGTCAGAATAATTTTTTCCCTTATTCTAGTGCTAACCAGTTGTTAGCACTAGAGAATTGCAATCACAATAACCACTGACAGAATCTAAAATACTTTAAAGTATATTTATCAGTCAGCGTTGGCTTAGGAAACAGATGGCACACTCAATGTGGGTAATTTGAGAAGTTTAATAGAGACTGTTTAAAGCGTAGGTAGGCTGTAAGGAAATCACAAATGAGGGTATAGTGTCCCAGGGTTAGCAACAGGAGGACCTACCACCACCCGTTGGCAGTGAAGGCAGAAGGAGAGGAAGTGGTTGGCAAACCTTAAAACTAAGAGGGCTACTTGATGGGAGTTTTGACCTTCAATGAAAGGAGGCAGCCAGGCTACAGAAATCCCACATGAAAGAAGTTAAGAAAGTAAATATCTTAACCTTTCCCTCCTTCCTTTCTTTGGTCTGCTGACAACGTTCTCCATCAGCTGAACCCCCCCCCCGCCCCCCCGCAACCCAACACACACACAGAAGCCAGGAGGCAAGAAAGCCCATTTGCGTATCCAGACAAACCAGGTGCCTGGAGACAGAGCTACAAGGGCAGCTGAAAGCTATGCAGCACTGAACCTAAATCAAGATAGTAAATACATGCAGTGCAAGCAGTTTAACAAACTCAATTATGAACACCAAAATTAGGGAACATTCATACTAATTCTCAATTACTCACATATAAAAGTTAGAGTAAGAAATCAGTGTTGCATCAGACAAATAGATTATGAACAGAGATAACATGTTACAGTTTTATAATCCTCTCAGGGACAACAAAATAGAGTGGAAACTTGCTGGAATGGATACTTACCTTTAAGATTCAGACAACCCCTTATTTTCATAAAAGAGATACAAAGAATAAACAATGTGACATGACCCTGCTTGCAACCTCTAGGTCCAAAGATATAAAAAAAAGGAAAGGACAGAAAGATTCTCTGGAAGTAGAGAAACTTTTTTCATTAAGCCAACCTATACACACATCAACTAGAGTTCAGACTCCTTTCTGTCCTTTCTCTCCTCAGTACAGAGATGGAGTGCCTTCTTCTGTAAGATATAATTACAGCCGTTAACAGTACTGCCCATAAAATATAGGAACAAATAGGAGACTTAAAGAACTGAAAAATTCATGAGCAAGTAACTAACATCCACTTTTTGGAAGCAGAAAGAAAAATTTAACAGAAATAAATATTAACATTAGAAGCTCTCTGGAGAGTTACGATAGACCTACACAAATTCTATCAGCAACATAACATTTTTCCTAAAAGGGAAAACAAGGGTTTTTTCTTTTTTTTGCCTTATTTTGTCCTAAAAACTAACAATCAGAAACAATATCTCATATATATGTCATGATTTAAGTTAAATACTGAAAAAACAAGTACATTATTAAAAATTTCTACACTCACCCAAGTCTACATGAGCATGACTATGCTAGTATTTCTAGGTCAACAAGCTGACAGGTATTTCTCAGTGATGACCTATCTATAAAGGATTTATACTCATTAATAGTGCTTAAAGAAATAACACTATCCATATGCCTTATGCAAAGAAACAGACAGTCCTTCAATTATTTACATCTTTTTAGGACTGTATGGTATATTCCATCTTAAAATTTGGTTTTAAAAAATGTTTTAGCAAGGGGCTTCCCTGGTGGCACAGTGGTTGAGAGTCCGCCTGCCGATGCAGGGGACACGGGTTCTTGCCCCAGTCCGGGAAGATCCCACATGCCGCGGAGCGGCTGGGCCTGTGAGCCATGGCCGCTGAGCCTGTGCGTCCGGAGCCTGTGCTCCGCAACGGGAGAGGCCACAGCAGTGAGAAGCCCGTACCGCAAAAAAAAAAAAAAAAAAAATTTAGGCCAAAGGTTAGCAAATTACACCTCCCAGGCTAAATCTGGCCTACAGCCTGTGTTTATAGCTGAAGTGTCATTGGAACACAGCCATGTCCTCTTGTTTATCTATTGTCTAGGGCTGCTTTGCTAGGTAGTTGCAACAGAGACTGTATGATACAAAAGCCTAATATTTACTATCTGGCTCTTTATAGAAAAAGCTTGCCGATGCCTGAATTACGTGCAACGTGGACTTACTATGATATCATCCCAGCATCCAAGAATAATAATGATTTAAATAGTATAATAAATAAAAGTCTGTTTTTGAGGTCTGTGTTATAATGTGCATGGGGAATAACAAGAGAGATGAACATAAAATGAAAGCCTTTCCCTGCAGGAAGAACTGTCCAAGAGTGAGGACTATCTAAGGGCCAATTTATTATACATACCCATTCACTTGAGAATAAAGGAGAAAAGTACCAGAGTTTAAGTTTCAGGGAGAGAGTAACACTTTTCAAAATAATTGATAATTACAAAGAAATAGAAAAGATAAAAGAAGAAAATATTTAGGATACTAGAGAGAAATTAAATGAAGTGGAAATAGCAATAAACCTTAACTGCAAGTGTTTGTGAGCTGTGAAGGAGACAAGCAGATCTAATTCAGACACCTACGGTAAAAGTCAGTATATACAACTCACAGCACACTCCCATGCCTAGTTTCATTTAATGTCTCTAATGTCAGAATTGCATTCCAGGTAGGTTGCAAAGAACCAAAACTCAGCCACATTTGATCAGATAAAACAAGTTTATGCAAAGTGAACAGTAACACTTAAAACATGGAAACCTGCCCTGCAAACAGGAACCTAGGCAGTCTGATTACCTGTTTCCAAAGCCCTTCTCCACATCCCACCCCCTGCAAACACATAGTTTATCACTTTTGCTTCTCATACTATGTCTAATCCCTGCTCTTGCTTACCTTAGTACAATTTTTTTTTTCCTGTTTACTTGTTAAGAGTGCACATGGCCCAATTACATACTGCCTTTTCGGTTAAGTGATTCATCTTTTCAGTCCAGCCTCTGTGAACCTTAATTCAATTACGTAAAAGAGAGAGGATCTGATTAGTCCCTGGCCCATAGGGTTAGGCATCCATTCTTAGTCCAAACAGCTGTGTGTTCTGTGTGTTGTGTGTGTGTTTTGTGGTTTTCCCAGGAGAGGGAGCCTTCCCCACTTCCTTCAGTAAGGAGCATGATGAGGTTGGTAAGCTGCCCCCCACCTCCTAAACACACGTTTATTCCTGAATGTGCTTTATAAATTATAAACAGCTTTATAAATGTAAGATTTAGTATATTATATTAGCAAAGGGACAAGTAGTTTGGAGAAAGATTATCAACTGCCCTATTTTATCAAACTAAGATGACATATGTAAATCACCCTGTACCCTGTATTGCTCTGTCTTCCAATTTTGTATGCTATGTCTTTAGTAAGTTTCCATGTTTTAGCTAAATTTGCCAATTTTTACTTTTGTGATTTCTTCCATTGCTTTTAGTCTATAAAGTCTCCACACATTTAAATGTTAAATATGTAGTCAGCTAACCTTAAACACTACCATTTAGTTTTGCCTGCCTTTTAGTTATGAAATATTCTGTTTTACAGAAAAGTTGCAATTGTAGTGGAAAGAAATCCCATGTACTGTTTACCTAGAGTCTCTAAGATTAACATTTGCTTTATCATTCTCTCTCCAAAAAAAGTTTTGGAACCATTTAAATTACAGACATGAACCTTTTACCTCTAAATGGGTATCTCCTAAAAATGAGGACATTCTTTTCTATAACCCTTACACAATTATCAAAATCAGGAAATTAACACTTTATACTATTACTATCTAATCCACAGACTAACCATTATCTTAACAGTATCCTTCACAGCAAATGGAAAAAGTTCTCCTGGTACAGTATCCATAACTGTCTTGTCTCATCTGATCGGGAACCATTCCTTAGTCTGCTTTTGTCTTTAATGACCTTGACATCTCTGAAGAGTACAAGTCAGTTATTTTATAGTACATTCCTTAATTTAGGTTTCCTCATAATTACATTTATGTTATGCATTTTGGGAAGGAATACCACATAAGTGATGTTGTATCCTTCCTAGTGCATATCAGGAAGCACATGATGTCAGTTTGTCCCATTCTGGGTGATGTTAACTTTAATCACTTGGTTAAAACTATAGGCCAGATTTCTCCACAGTAAAGTCACTATTTTTCCCCTTAAGATTAATAAGTATCTTGTAGGGAAATACTTTGAGACTATTTTCTATATTTTTATGGCTTCCTAACTCTAAAATTTTTCTGAAATTTATTTTGGCGTACCATGTCAGTTAACATTCTAATTGATTCTCCATTTATTGAATAACAAATTCCTTCCACAGCAGACTGCTGAACTTAATTTATTTTATAATAACTTCATATACATATTTAATATACACATAAGGATTATAGTATATCTCAGGATCTATTCTACTGATCTAGTCTACTAGGCCCTGCACTAGCTTCAGATTACTGTAATTACTTCAAGTTTACATTGAAAATTACTGCCTATAAACATAGAGACACATTTAGTATCTACTAGAGCCAATCCTATTTACTCCTTGCTTTATAAATTCTTTCCAGCTAGTTTTACTTTTTTTGAGCTTTTGGATAAACTTTAGAACCATTTTCTAAAATGGTATTAAAAAAAAAACTCCCACCAACGTTTTGGTTCCATTTGTTCTAAACTTAAGTTGTGAAGTCTCTTAAAGCAAAGCATTCTCATTCCCTAAGACAGTATGAATCTGACAAGCAAGCTTGCCAAGAAGAAAAAGGTTTGTTTCTCTCCCTACAGGGCAAGTTTTACATTTTTCAGAATATAACAAGAATAAACACAGAGGTGAGCAAGGGAGGAGAAAGGGCAAGTTTGTCTGATACTTCATTTAGAACTGAATATTAAGAAGTTTTATTTACTTGTGTTGATATGAAGTACGAACTGTTCGTGGATTATCAATGGTTTAGGGATAGCATCAATACCAGAGCACCACCTCTAGCATGAACACTACTCATCCACTGTTTAGCTTCATCTAAGGCTCAATAATAGTGATTGATTTGGACTGACACTGTATTGTCTGGTTGTCCTGGTGACTGAAGGCATGCATTTGCCAGGCAGTTGACTAAGGTTGGGAATGTAGCCCTTGGCAAAGGAACAGAGAGATTAACTGGCCCAAATGCAAAACAAGTCTCTGAAGTAAACGTGATCTCTACCATATTCTACATAAATCAATCATTAGAAGACGAAACATTTCGTTTTCTTTGAATATTTGCAAATAGACAGATGGCTCATAGGTTAATATAAAAAGAGGAAAAGGAAAATTTAGGGAAAGCTCTTCTAAGTAAAAATGAGATTTGCAGAAGTGGTAAGTTATAGTAGGTTTCCAGAACAGATTATCTAACTGTCCAAAGGGGACAACTGAACATCAACAAGAATAACTGCTACTGACAGAAATAAGTCAAATAAACAATTTCACAATGATATATATATGACCAATTTATTGTATACACACACACACACCCTGATTGGTCACTGTGGGAGATGCTACAGAACTAACTCATTTTGAAAACAGTTAAATGTTGAGGACCATAAATGGCTTTGTTTATGTGCACTCTATCTACTGATATTTATGAGAAAGTTTTAATGTACTTTTTTTTTTTACTTTTTAGAAGCTTCACTGATATATAATTTGTATAACATATAATTCACCTATTTAAAGTGTACAATTTAATGTTTTTAGTATATTCAAGAGTTGTGCCACCAGCACAGCTCAATTTTAGAACATTTTTATTATCGTCTAAAGAAATCCCATATCCATTAGCAGTCGCTCTACATTACCCTTACTCCCACATCCTAGGCAATATTAATGTACTTTTAACAGCAATAAAACTACTGTATGTTAATGTAACTAACTTTTAATTGTAAAAATAGCTATATTTTCTAAAGCAAAAATTAGTGAGAAGAGTGGCACTGCTTTACGTTTTTGCAAATTTCATTAATACCTGTTTAAATAGAAGACAGCTGATTTCTGATCAGCTTCTGCATTGTTATGTTATGTAGCTTCTGGAAAACTCTGTTGTATATTCATGAGACTGGGAGTAAATACAGCAAATCAAGTCTTAGAATTATTATTAAAAAAATTTTGACCTCAGAGAACCCCTGTAAAGGTCTCAAGGATCCCCTTACAGGTTCCCGGACTAAGTAATCACCATTTTACAATCCCTACTAATGGATGTAGGCATAGAGTATTAGCCACCCCCTCTCAACACAGACAAAAACACGAAAATGTGTTTCTCCACAAAAGAACACACCACCTAACCTATGAAACACTGAGTCTTCCCTCTTCCCTCAATTAAATGTGAATCTTAGGAAGCTACTAGATCCGACTATCAATTTATAGGGAACTGAGATGACAGAGGAACACTGACACTGCATGGATGGAATCAGCAAAATCGTGATAGTGGGACACTACTGAAAAATGACTGAGATGAGAGAGGGGAAAAAGGGAGGGGGAGAGAGAATAGGAGTAAATAACTGAAGGGGAAACTTACAGAATAAAAAAAAAAAAAGTTAAAAGACAAGCAGAGCAGGTTCCACTTCCAGCAACGTCAGTGTAGCTCAAATTAAAACCCAGCTCCCAGAAATTAACAACTATAAACTCAGCACACATTATAAGAATTATCAGAAGACACTAGAAAGCAACCACAAGGTAAACAGATTCTGGAGAAGAGTCAACACCTGTAAGAAAGAAACAGCACTAAGTATCTACTCTTTTTTTAAGGATCATCATTTGAAAGCAGACCTCTGCCAAGCAGAGCTGCCAAAACTCAAGGAGAAATCCACAAATCTAAAAGCTTAAAGACAGAGTTCACAACCACAGCAACTGGAAAGTGAAGGGTATGTCCAAGAAGGGAGAGCTGGGGCTTCCCTGGCGGCGCAGTGGTTGAGAGTCCACCTGCTGATGCAGGGGACGCGGGTTCGTGCCCCGGTCCGAGAAAATCCCACATGCCACGGAGCGGCTGGGCCCGTGAGCCATGGCCGCTGAGCCTGCGCGTCCGGAGCCTGTGCTCCGCAATGGGAGAGGCCACAACAGTGAGAGGCCCACGTACCGCAAGAAAAAAAAAAGAAGGGAGAGCTGCAAAACTTGCATAACAACTTTGCACAAATCTCTGACTCACCCTTGATCGAGGCATGTACAGGGACAATTCAAAGCAGTTCAATTAAGGACTAAAAGAACAGAACAGGGATTTCAACTGGATCCCACCAGGAGAGGCAGAGTTTGCTAAAGTAAAAAGTGAACAAAACAAACAAACAAAACCAATACTTTCTGGACAAACAAAACAGAACCCAGAGGCTCTACAACCTACCATTTGCCGATGCTCTAGATATAATCCAAAATCACTAGATACATAAAAAGAAACAAGAGAGTGTGATCCATAATCAAAAGAAAAGGCAATCAGTAGGTCCTTGTTGATTATCTATTTTACATACTGCAGTGTATATATGTTAATCCCAAGCTCCTAATTTACCCTTCCCCCTCACCTTTCCCCTTTGGTAACCATAAGTTTGTTTTCTAAGTCTGTTTCTGCTTTGTAAGTAAATTCATTTGTCACATTTTTTTAGACTCTACATATACTTGATATCATATGATAAGTCTTCTGACTTACTTCACATAGTACAATAATCTCTAGGTCCCCCATGTTTGCTGTAAATGGCATTATTTCATTCCTTTTTATGGCTGAGTAGAATTCCATTGTGCATATGTATCACATCTTCATTCATTCATCTGCTGATGGACACATGTTGTTTTCATGTCTTGGCTATTGTGAATAGTGCTTCTATGAACGTAGGGATGCATCTATCTTTCTGAATTACAGTTTTGTCTGGATATATGTCGAGGAGAGGAATTGCTGGATCATAGGGCAGCTCTAGTTTTTTGAGGAACCTCCATACTGTTTTTCATAATAGCTGCACCAATTTACCTTTCTACCAAGAGTGCAGGAGGGGTCCCTTTTCTCCATACCCTTTCCAGTATTTGTTATTTGTAGAACAAAAAAAGCACATTCTTAATTATTTTCTTTATACGGGTATGAATAAAAATCAAAACAGTGGTTGCCTCTGGAAAGGGGAGGGATTGAACAGGAAGAGATGTTAGGGGAACTCTGGGCGAATGATGGTCATGTTCTATATCTTTATAGGACTTTGGGTTACCAAACTGGATACATTTATGGAAACTCTTCCAAAGGTACACTTAAGACTTTAACATTCACTGTGCATAAATTATACCTCAAAAAAATCTTAACAAATATCGAATTCTAATTAATGATATACAAAAGATTTTAGGGGTGATATGAACTAATGTTTGCAAATTACTTTGAAATGCAGGAAAAATATAAGGTGGATGACCAAATGGAGATGCACACAGATATTTATTAGTGCAAATACAGCTCCATGTTTAATGTGCCTGCATAATTTTTAAAGTTTTATGTATTTCTCATAATAAAATGTTGAGAGGTGGGGGGCCGAAGACAGCCAAATATGGCCATTGTGCTGTGGCTTTGAGCAGCCTCTGCTGGGGACAAGATCTTGCTATGGCCATCCATGAGAAGGGGGTATGAGAGACAACTTAGCAGATAACCCAACCAGGCCGCCCCCCCCCGCCCCGCTCAAGCAGAGCAGCTACAGCGCTCACACTACCAGGAGACCTTGCTCACCTTCAGTAAGACTTATGGCACCATACTGCAGTTAGGTGGCACAAAGCAGGACAGGTTCCGGTGCCAGAAGATGAGACTGCTCACAGCCACCCCATCCTTGGAAAAATCCTAGCATCACAGGCCAGTAAGAGATCATCCCTGGGGAACTGGTGGAGCCCATGGTCTAGGAGAAAACTGACAAAAGATACCATCTAAATCTCTAAGAAGTTCCTGCCGGGCATGGCCTATGGCTACTACTACCCAAAGATGATCTTGCCTGTGCAGGATGGCTTGAATTTTATGAAACAGAACTAAAAAACCTTCGATGTCATCACCAATTCCTCAAAAATCTATGGCCCCAGAGCTTGTCTTAAGTTCCTTCTTACCAGCTCATAAAGCACCCTGCATCCAGATGGCATCTTCTGTTGCCAAGATGAAATGTCAGTTGTTGGTTGTTGGTTGGTCCTAGCAACCAACTAGCATTCCTGCTCTACAGTAAGAACCCAACATTGATTTTCAGCAGCCTGCTAGCAGGTGATGCTGGAGCAATGGAAGACACATGTAAAAGACTACAACTCAGATATGTATCGGGAGAACTTGTACTATGAGTTTGACTGCAAAGCTTGGAATTCACCTCAACTGCTATGTTTCCCAGGGACTTGAGCTGGCAGGGCTCCCATTTACAGGGTATCCAGGCCCAGAGTAACCACCTGGTCTGAGGCCCCCACTGTCCTGGCACAAACCTGACTCCATCCCACAGACCAAGTGGTACAGGCCCCAGGAAGTTCCCTGGTCCCAGCCAGGCCTAGGCAGGCCAAAGTCTGACCCATCTAGCCTCCAATCCTTTGTCAGAGTTTCAAAACCCATATTAACCACTCATAACATGTGAGCCTTACTTGCATCTCTATTCAAACATATGCTTAAGAGAAGAGAAAAAAGGAAATTTATGAAATAAAAGGAAACTTGAACACTGGCTATGTAATTAGATTATTATTAATTTCTATGGATATGAAAACGATATGCAGTTATATATTCTTTTAAAGTCCTTTTTTAGAGATAACATCTAGTTCCTGAATTTACAGAGGAAAACTGTACGTCTCAGATCTGCTTCACATAATAAAAAAGGGACAGGAGTTTGGTACATTATTCCATCTACTGTGTAGATATATGAGCAGCTCCACAACAAAAAGTTTTAAAAAGAACAAAAAGAATGAATAATTTTATTTTTAATTAGATTCAAGTAAGATTTTTTTTTTTAAAAAAGATAACATGCTTAATGGCAAGAAAGAAAGAAAAACAAAAGCCAAGAGATGAGAGGAAGCTAGAATGGCTGAAGCAAAGAGTTAGAAGGAAATAAATAATGTGACCTGGGATACAAATGCAATAAAAAGTTAAATAAATGCTCAGAGTAGTTACAAACTACCGTCCAGCTCCTTCTACAATACTCTTGAGTTTTCAGTCATCATTCAGAAAGATCCACATGCTACAATATGTACAAAACAAAGATAACATTTCCAACATTCTTTTTGTTAATTAGTATTATTAGATATTTCTCTGAAAGCCAACAACAAATATCAAAGAATGCACTCTGAATATTTTAAAGATTACTGTCATTACTGATTTGATTCAGCAGAATTTTTAGAAACTCTTAACACCTCGCCTTTCTTTCAAAATAGAGGCCAGACTTTAAAATATGTGTTTCTTCATAAATATGCATAAGTTAAACAAATAGCCTCTTTTTTTTTTTTTTTTTTTTTTGCGGTACGCGGCCTTCTCACTGCTGTGGCCTCTCCAGTTGCGGAGCACAGGCTCCGGACGCGCAGGCTCAGCGGCCATGGCTCACAGGTCTAGCCGCTCCGCAGCATGTGGGATCTTCCCAGACCAGGGCACAAACCCGTGTCCCCTGCATCTGCAGGCAGACTCTCAACCATTGCGCCACCAGGGAAGCCCCAAATAGCCTCTTTAATACAGAACATGCTTCGATATTTTTTAGCTAGATGGTTTTAAACCTCAAATATCTTACTAGGAAGCTAGTCTCTCAAATAATTACATATTTTTAGTTAAAATTTTTTGAAATGTTACTATTATTATTGAATTAACTTTTCATACTGATTAATACCATCATATTGACTGCAATGATTTTTCTGCAAAAATCTCCCTAAACTAAATTCAGTTCAAAGCACACCATTTTCCTAGATGATACTTTTTTTTCCCCTGAGCTTAGAAGTCAATGAAAAAGTACATTTGCACTTAAAACTGACATCTTACATCTACATAATACATCAGTTTTCAAAATGTTTTCACATGTACTACCTTCAAATCAACCTCATCAAATAGGCAGGACAGGTACTTCCCATAGTGTACAAAGGAAAACGAAGCTCAGGGAAAAGTAGTTTCCCCAAGGTAACAAGGCTTATCAATTAGTGGTGCCAAAACTAGACCACAGATTATTTTGAGTCTAGACTGGATGGAGCCTTTACTTACTACACTGGTTCTTTCAAAAGGTGGTCTGTAGCCATCAGCAACAGAATCACATGGGGCTTCTGGCTGAAAATGCAGACAGACACTCCTCTTCCTCACCCCACACCCAGGGTCAGAATCTCTGAGGAGTAAAGCCCAGGAATTTTTACAAATATAATAATAATAAAATAAAATAAAACAAATAAAATTAAAATTTAAAATAAAATAAATACACACACATTTACATATACATATATGTACACACAAACACACACATTCATATATTCTCACTGCTCCAGGTATAATGAAGAAGTATATAAGATTATGCCATGGAAATGTCTATAATGTTTTGAGGGTAATAAGACTAATACAGAAGAAACTATGAGAGCAATAAAAAAAAAATTTGTGTAACATCTTAGAGTCAATGCTATATTAAAAAAAAAAAAAAAACTTAAAGTATGGGGTGGGGGGTGTTAGTCCCTGTGGGCTAAAATACTCCTGAAAGACTTGATGGAAGGGTAAAAACTTTGATAGGTCTTGAAAAAAAGATTCAGGATAAATGATTCAGCTTTAGCAAAATGGCAAGAAAAGTAGGATACAGGCAGGCAGCATATATAGAAAAGAAACCAGGAACCACTGGCGTTCAAACATTTCTATTGGTAATGAAGCAAGAAAAAGATTAACTAGGAAAAGAAGCAAGGTTATATAAAAGAATTTATATTGAGAACTGAAAACTTTGGAATTCCATAGACCAGGAGTCTATAATCAACAACCAGCAGATCAAATTTGGGTCACTGGCCTATTTTTGTACTGCCCCTGATCATTTGGTTTATGCACATTTAAAGGGTTACTTTTTTAAAGATTTTTTTCTAACAAGAATATACAACAGCGACTATATGTAGGTGGCCTTCAATATTTACCATCTGGCCATTTACAGAAACAGTTTTGCCAACCTCTGTACAGACAGCAAGGTAATTGTAGACCCTGGAGTAATGAGTATGTAACTTAACTCTGCCACTCAATAATGACATTGAATATGCTGTTACTAAAATAACTGCCAAATTTTACTAATATTATTTAAGCTCAGCATATAATTAAAATGTTCCAAGAGTTTAAATACATAACCTAAAATTAATGTAAATGATGCTACTGTATTCTAAGAAAACTGAAAAATTCCCCTAATGAAACCACTCTGAGCAAAAAGTCAAAAAAAGAAAAAATTGATAATCCTTCTATACCTTCTACTATCTTAGATTCTGATTCAACAAACATCTGAATATCTATATTATTCTATAAGAAATATGCTGGGAACTTTCACAGGTTGCTTGAGCTCAAATTATTCTAGCCTTTCTATATTAAGATACTGTTATTATTTTACACTTGTAGAAATTGAGGCTCAGAGGCATCTTGTCCATCATTCTCAAACTTCCAAGTCCAAATCCAATCCTTTCTGCACAAGACCACTGCACTTCAAGTACTCTTTTAATAGGCCCAGCCCAAATTTTATCAATTTCCCTACAGAGCTGCAGTTTGGGTTAGATTGTTTAGTTTTTAATCAAACTTAAAAGAAATGAATACAACACTTTGAAACTATCTGCCAGTTCCATGCCCTGATTCAGGATTAATTCAAAAGCTCATTGTCTTTACTATGATAATGGCCTACGGGCCCTTCCTGATATTGGCCTTCTACTTTAGAGTCCACTGTTCTGTATTGAGAATGACCACCACTTATTATAAGTTTATAAGACAGGATGATTTAGGAAATAACCACTGGTGTCCTGTTTAACAGCATAATAGATTGAGTATAACATATCATAAAATAATACATGAATATTCCAGCAAAACTGTCACAGCATGTAAATTTGTAATTTTAAATTTTTTAGATATCAAAATATTTTTCTTTGTGGCAATGCTTGTTTCTGATTATAAAATAGCTCCAATCTTCCCAAAGATGCAATTTAACTACACCAAAGGCCTAAAGAGCTGTCTCATAAAATAAAGCCTATTTAAGCTGTAAGTATAACTTCTTGAAAAAAACTGCATAATCCCAAGCATTTACAACTCTAAACTGAAGCCCTTTCTCACTCTTATACCAAAATGGAACTGAAAAAAATGATTTTTACTGTCTCTCTCCCCTACCAGACTGTAAGCTTTACCTGAGGGCACGAATCATGGACAGTATCCCTAGCACCCAAGGACAATCCCTGGCACATGGTAGATGATTAATAAATCTCTGCCTCAAGAATGAAGAATGGGGCTTCCCTGGTGACGCAGTGGTTGAGAATCTGCCTGCCAATGCAGGGGACACGGGTTCGAGCCCTGGTCTGGGAAGATCCCACATGCCGCGAAGCAACTAGGCCCGTGAGCCACAACTACTGAGCCTACACATCTGGAGCCTGTGCTCTGCAACAAGAGAGGCCGCGATAGTGAGGCCCCGCACACCACAATGAAGAGTAGGCCCCGCTCACCGCAACTAGAGAAAGCCCTCTCACAGAAACGAAGACCCAACACAGACAAAAATAAAAAATAAAAAATTAACTTAAAAAAAAAAAAAGAATGAAGAATGAATCAATCATGAATGTTAACCAGGGAAAAGCACACCTTACCTTATGGGTCTACTGTTTAACAAGGATTTTTTTTAAAGCTTTAGCTTCTGGGTTGGGGGTTATTTTTTTTAATCTAGCATAAAGATGATCAAATACTGTCAATCAATGCATGATTTTATTTCTACATGTAGATTTTATGGCTGTGGAGCATCAGCAGTAACCCTTTTACTCTCAGTCCTGAAACATAATTAGGAAGATTAATTTATTACTAGAAAAGAAAAACTATATGGTTCAAAATAAAATTACTTCTACATTTTCCTTTTACTGAATTATCTATAGCACTGTTAGCCAGCCTTCCTTCCATTAAGTTTGATAATCAGAAGTTAACTCAATAGTGAAATTCCTTCAACTAGAGGACCATGGTTGACCCACAACATCATAAAAGAGGACATATGGAGCAAACCACTAAAGATTTTTTTAAAGTAACATCATGATACAAAAGAAAGCATTACAAGATAAATATGTGGAAATTTTTTGTGAAATATCTGACTTCTGGAAAAAATGTCAACACCAATAAACACAAAGTGCTTTGCTATAAAATATTTTACTAACATCTGGCAAGTATGTTCTATAACCTGATAATGTATGTATCTCCTCCAATGAACACACTGTAGGAGTCTAAGAATTCTAAAGTAATATTCAAGTAACTTGTAAACTGTATCTGTAGATACTAATGATATGTTATAAACATCAAGGGTGTCCGTGATACATATTTATAAATACTAATAACATCATCTGCTTACCACAGCTACCAACTCAGACCAATTCAGATGTACTTTATTAATAACTCAAATGCCGTGAGTAGTGCTGCCATCAGTTTTGTGACTTGCCAAAAACAGTGAACAATTCTTAGTAAAGTTCTCAATGAAAAGTGAAATCTTTCCCAGATATACAAATGTGTCAAGTCACTGCATCGACGGTCTCAATTAATGGCTTCCTGTATCCAAGCCCTCTGCCCTGTAACTTGGTAGTCCCCTCCCACACTTGATTCTGGACTTGGCAGCATGACTTCTGGCAATAAGTTGTTCACGACTATTAATGAAAGCATATAAGTTATACATGCAGACCGACTGTAAAAAGGTCTTTCCCACTTATAAAGGTCTGGAGGAACATCCAAAGCATGTGGAATATAGGTTAACTCTATTCAACACCTTGTGAATCATGCAGCAACCATGGTGCTTGCCTGCTTAAGCCAGCAACATTCCCTAATCGTGACAACCAAACATGCCACTCAGGACGTTAAAACTTCCTCACAGGGGTAGAAGATCCAAGACTTCTGCCAGTTAATATACTTTTTGATCTTTTAACTTCAGGCATGAACCCATTCATGCACAAGATGTATGACAGTACTTCTTTTCAATCCAAAATTTATGATTGAGTATGGTCCTTTCCATACTACTGAGATAACACACAGTGCAAATATGGCAACACAATTTGAAACAAAAAATAAAGATCTGTATTTTTTCTCTATGCATGTAATACTTAAGATTTAAATGTTTAGGGCTTCCCTGGTGGCACAGTGGTTGAGAGTCCGCCTGCCGATGCAGGGGACACGGGTTTGTGCCCTGGTCCAGGAAGATCCCACATGCCGCGGAGCGGCTGGGCCCGTGAGCCATGGCCACTGAGCCTGCGTGTCCGGAGCCTGTGCTCCACAACGGGAGAGGCCACAGCAGTGAGAGTCCCGCGTACC